>QVNV01006123.1:0-228322 GCA_014825455.1 Pseudomyrmex pallidus | reverse complement strand
AAAATGGTCGGTAACCGACTGTTTTTTTGTTTTCACAAAATGAAGATTGGTTCGGACAATATTATATAAAAAATTAGAATTTATGGCAGAACTTTCGTCTCGTGATAGAACTACCTTAACGTTATGAAAACATCTTTGTATTAAAATTCGCTGCGATCAGCGAAATTATTTGTACGCGCACGTGAACAGATGGAGGGAGGGGGGGAGGGAGGAGAGTGTAGTATATAAATCGGAAATTTTGCACATAAATTAGCGAATCGATGTCTCTTGCCGGCGGGTGAATGTCGCGAGAAACGCACGAAATTTCGCAGTATAATCAGCACGTTGCGGAAATTCGCTTGCTGCACCTATGGTCACGCTGCCGGCGATGTGTAACTGCATCGTGAATTGCGCTCATTTAATATCGATCGGCCGTTGATTTCGAGGCGACCGCGAAACGCGATCTGTATAAAGTCCGGTTATAGCCTCTATCGTGATAGTTGATCAAAAGCTTATCTATCACGGCCGACAGGGTGGAATACCGACGAAGAAACGCGAGCTAATGTTCCTTGAAATGAATTATTTCACACCACGCCATCGCAATATCAGTTTTACGTTGCTCGTCGCGATTTCTCTGTAAATCACGATAATTGAATTACTTGTAAACTTGCAGCGTGAAAATAGCTTAGGAAAAAAAAAAAAAATGCGACTCTTGATTTTTGATCAGAATCTTTAAACGTGATCTTCTTTTATAAAATAGCGTACTAATGATTAGGACGGAGGTACACGTAAATAGAAAGATTTTACTTTGAGATAAAAACTCGATGACACACACTGGTCTGAGACTACAAGCTCGCTTCTCATAGCTGGAGTTGTTATCTGTTAAAATCTGGGTTGTAAGCACATACACACACTCTCTCTCTCACACACGCGCGTATACACACATATTATACACACTTACACAGCAAAGGCTATAAGAGAAGATCGAAGTGTCTTAAGAGTCAGCGTCTTTTTCTCTCTCGCGAGCAAAGCTTTCAGAAGCTTGTGTGGTTTATATAACTTAAACCTAATCCTAGCAAAAAACCTGTTTTATTTCTCCCATAATTAGAATTTTTTCCTGCAAGTTTATTAAAATATAAATTGGTTAGAGAAAAAAAGAAATGAGAGAAAAACGAAACGAGAGAGAAAAAAAATGTGCGAAAGATTACGACAGAAAATTACGACGACAGACCATAAAATTATCGGTCGTTTTTCTTTGCGAACTGTTCTCGATAAGATGTAAAAGCGCGCGATGAATAATAATAATAATAATATACCTGAATTGAATATAAAGAGATTGGAAATTTTTACGGACGCAGCATTAATCGTGAAACCGATAAGAAATGAAAGAGATCTCATAGGTGACTGCAAATATTTTGAAACCTCAATGCTGCGAACTGACCGAATAATACCGTAGGACTAACTTCGTCCTTAGAGCTTTCCGTTCTAATCCGGCTTATCCTCGAATTTACCTAGGCTAGGCTCCTAATCCTGTATCCCTCCTGGCGTAAAATGGAGCATATAAACCCGCAGCTCTTGCTCGCTCTATCTTCGAAACGTTGAGAATGAAGTACAATTGCGAATATTATTATTTTTGTTGTTGTAGCAAGTAAATCGCGAGAAAGAGAATATCTTTTTGTTAGCTATTATCGTATCTGCTACTCATGAGCACTCGAGAACTCAATAGAATAAACCAAAATACAATTTTTTACAATCTAACAATTAACACACACGTAACCGACCTAAATCCCAAACAATATACCAATTGTCGTTCGATTGTTCGAGGAGAATATAAATGTCCATCCGACGACGTATAGTTATTTTGTTTTTTTTTTTTTTTAATTGCAGCGTTAATTAACATGACAGGCTCGTTTCTGATAATATTGTTGTCACGTAAAAATCGTGTTTCGAAATTAAATTGAACGATGTCGTTTGTCACCATCGGCGCGACGTTCCTAATCTAACCGTGGCTATCCCTCGCTGTTACCGGCGATACAAGCCGGGAGCAATTTCAGTTCTTTTATTTGAGAGTGATACGTGCGCGTGATAGCGATAATGAGTTTTCTCTATATACTACCGACGCGAAATCTTATAAGAGGATAAAAACTATATCGCGCTCGCGACAACAGTCGGGTGACACAGTCGGGCTTACAAGTCAACTTCAGATTCAGTTCTATCTACGCGATGTATCTCGGAGTCTTTTTTGTGCTTCTCTTCTCCGTTGCAATCTCAGTAAGAAACTCCAACTCTTATGGCCATTGCATGTGACAAAATTTTAGTCGTAAGCAAACCAGAATTCTAGCTGTAATGTAAGAAGATAATACTGGTCTGCAATAGATTGATTGAATTGTTTACGGTCTTACGATTACAACTGAAACTTTTTCACGTGCAATGGCCTTTAAAAAGCTTCTCAACTTTATCAGCGTATATCTTCATGTTTCGCGTAGTCGAAAACTTTTAAACTAAATTATTGTCCAGTGGTGATTTTTTGTTTTAATATATTATACACAGGACGCACAGTGGCCGCCCGTGCCTCTTCAGCGTTCCTTATCCAACGGACCCGTAATCGAAGATTATATGATGTATGGTACCCCTGGTGATGCTCATGTCTACCGCAGGCAAAGCAGAAACGACTTGCCTCCGCCCTATCTTCGATCGTTTATCAAAATTCACAGAAGAAGCCCACCTGATCAAGATCTTCCGTATCGTAGAAGCAATAGCGACGGAAATTTCAATACAAATGTCAACTTGAATAAGAATTGGGGTCAGAATTGGTGGAACGACTACGAACTCGAGTAATTCTGGACTTTACTCAAAGATAAAATTCAAAATGTGTGAATTTGTCTGACCACTAAAAATGTGATCAGGTTTTTGTGACAAAAATTCAAATTTCATCTTATGAAAGTAGACGAGCTTTATGTAGTACAAATTTATTAGTTTGCTTTGGTGGTTTTGGTGATATTGATAGCTAAATGGACGCCACGGCTATTGTCCACAAGCCATTGTGTACCGCACGTAAATTTATGATTTTGTATAATAAAGAGTAGAAACGGGTATCTGAGTTTGTGTGTGTGTGTGTATTTTTATTGTAAAGTATATATCTCCGTTCTGTGTAAATCCGACGTTTCTTTTCTGATGACGGCGTGTTGCGCAGAAAATATTTTATTATAATTACAAGTGCAATATTATACAGATTCTTTTTTTTACATTTGTGACAGTTTTGTTGTACAACGACATTTAGATGTACAATGAAAGGAATGATCAAAGGGAAGAACGGGAAAATACAACGAGAGATCCGTGTCGCGCAGTGCTACGAAGTTGTCAGTGCTCCGAATAGATGAGAGATATATTTTTGCAGGAAGCATTTTGTGTTCGGAACACACTAATCTTTTCCGTTGTAGAAACGATTTAGCAGCAAGTAGCTTGTTTGAAGTTACCTATAATAGTAAGTAACACTTTGTCGTTTAGTATAATAGTAGCCGCGTGTGGCTAAATTGGAAAAGTTATTCAGGCCGCGCTTCAGTAACTCGTTAGAAATTGCTTCGCGGCAGAGCGCGCCCGCTCAGAACTGCGCCTTAAAACGCACTGTGTTGTGTTCTTGAAATACATTTCCGCGATGTAGCAACGTTTAAACTAACATGCAGGTCACGAATATTCGTGTTTGTTAACTTAAATAGGTTTCCGTCTCATCCCCTCAAATCTCTTTGCAAAAGCCGACTTAAGAATTAACATTTCTGAATCACTCGCTAAATTACACGTCATTTTGACGAATTGCACGACATTTTTTTTTTTTTATGTGCGCATCCTTCTCAATTAACGCGGTTCCGCTTGAACAATATTTTTCTTACATTTGCCGTGTGATGTTCACACCTGAAAAGTACGACAAACTATGTCTCTCTCTCTCTCTGTGTCTCTCTCTCTCACTCGAGGGACCTGTGCAGTTCGATTTGCCGGACTAATGAATCAATTGTTCCTCATGTGAAGCAGCGCGTTCCATATTTCATGAGAGAGCCAAACCAAATGCTAATGAAACTTTCCTACATCATATCAAAGCGGTTCCTAACTTTGTTATCGCTCGATAAAATGCGGCAACGACGAGCGCAGGGCGCTCTGGCCCGCGTATCTTCCCTCCTTCCCAACCCTCATGCGAACGCTCTACCCTACGTTGCGTTAAACACTCGTTTGAAGAGTTTCGCGCAAATATACGAGCACACATCGCGCACAATCTGTTGGGATTAGTTCGTCTGTCGTTATTTGCCCCTTTTGCATTGCAATCCAAACGCGCGGCTTGCGCGGGATAAGGGATTTGTAAGGATTAGCAATGTCATCGTCGTCGGAGCGACGCGCGTATACGTATACGCGCGATTGACGCGCGCAACGCGAAGAATAAAAATTTTCCACAAGAGAAACAACGCGCGTAATCAGCGCGCGACGTGTTCAGCCGCACCTAAGCACACACGAGGGAGTTGGTGTGTAGGAGGTTTGTTTTTAAATACAAATCTCTCAGAAAACGCAACAAAGTAATCATGATTATGCGTTACAAAACGCGATTGCTTTACGCGCGTGACGTATTCCAATTTCTCTCTGTTTGATTTTTTTCTTTTCTCTAGCCGAAGAATAATTATAACGAATTGTTGAATATAAACACTTTCGTTATACTCCACGTACTATATACAATACGTTTCCCTTTTCACTGATAAACCTTGAATGTATGAAGCGCAGTTCGGAAGTTTACTGAATACGTAAGAGTAAACTAGTTAGCTTATGTGTTTCCTCGTCCTGTGTGTGTACGCTCCCTGCGGTTCGCTGAGTTCTATGTAGATACATAAATCGTCACGGTTCATAGACATATATGTCTATGTACTCTCTCTCCTATACGAATGTTCCGCCAAATTCCCTCGTGGCCACCAAAATTTTCAAGCTTTGAACGATCATTCCCGCGAGTATTTGATACAGGCGCGCACACGCTTCGCGGTCACGTTTACCGGCCGTTTTCACGTTAAACTATCTATTGCTATACAGCGCGAGAGATTGTTACCTCAATCACGTCTCGTTAAACTAATGACAAATATATATTATAGAATATCGCGCGCAGATGATCGGAGAAATGACAATCGCGCGAAATTGCGAGCAGTTGTTGTAATTAGAAATTCCTGCAGGTAATTCCTCCATTAGCGAATATGGAGTTTAATAACTCCTCACACAGCGCTCACATGTACACATACACACAATAGGACATAATACTGGAAGGTGAATGACATTCGAAGCAAATCGGATTAAAGCGAAAAGTTCATTTTACCGGGAAAGGTAGAGTTATTAAACGTAACAATAACCACCTTTCCAGCGACCGAGTTAGTTTCGGGGAATCGTTCAAAGCACCGTTTTTTAATTAAAAATTTAATTTGCTTGGAATTTCGCGTTCGTACCGTTCATACATTCATCCATTCGTCGCCACGCGCGTGTTTACTAAAAATTTCAGATAGCCTTCCATGTACGATTCTCGAGCGCATTTTGAATTTCGCCGCCGACGCGCCAGTGATTTCGCTTTGTTTTTCGGCACACCAGTACGCAATTTGCAGCGCGACTGTGAAACACGCGCCAGCTGTTACAAAATATCACATATTATATTTTAACGCCGGTGGTCTCTTCCGTGTGGTTCCGGTTTTGCGCGTCGTCAAATAAGCACGGAACACCATCACGGACACGATGACGACGACATTTGCGGAAACTGTTAGGCAAGAGAGACACAGACACGCAACACACAAGCCGTGTTCATCTAATGGGCGTGCACCGACGTTAATTAATAAGCCGCTAACGTGGTAATCGTCAAGGGCTCTTTCATCGCTTTTGTACGTCGCGACACAAAAGAGGAATCCGGGTATATTAATTTAGCCCAGCGAGCAACCGTAGTTGCATAAATATGCAACATACATCAGGGAAAATGTCTGACGGGCATGCTTAGCTTAGAGGACGATGGTCATCTCTATGTAGGTATTGTGGGAAACTAACTGGACGTGTAAGAGACATGTCGCGCAGAATGCAATGAGATCTAATTGAAACAGCTCGCAAAAAGCATTTCTCTTTCTTCGTTCGATTATTTAATTATTATCGTTCTTGTTTTCAACACTTTTTTTTTCTCTCCGCATTTGGAATTTTTACTTAATGCACAATTTCATTGTTTGCGACAATTATCGTGTGAATGAACAAAAACTGGCAGAATTTTTACGCGATCATCGCGACCTCTGCAGCTCTCCGAGAAAGAGAGAGAGAGAGAGAGAGAGAGATGGCTCGTACACATTAATTTATACGCAACGATAATACGCAAATATAGCGCAAATAATCCGACGAGAACGCTTAATTATGTTACATTTAGTTCCGGTCAGACGCTCTGCTCTGATTGCATCAGCAAGTTGTTACGGTCATATTCAATGCACGTTATATGTCGTAATCAAAGACTCGGAAGTAAGTTAAATAAACGGGGGGGAAAAAACAGAGAATCGATGATTAATTGCGTGTTGAAATGTATCATTCAAGGAATCGCTTTAACAATTGCTTCCGACACAAGTATTGAAGTTTTTAATCATTTGTTCCGTGCCTTATTTTCTTTATCTCATTTTTATTTTATTTTTTACTTATTTCATAAAGATGTTTCTTTTAAAATTCTATTACTATTTCTTCAATTACACGGGGCGCGTGTGTGAGATTTTCTGAGGAGTATTAAGAACGTTCGCGCAGAAAAAGGGTTATACGTATATAACGATCACATAAATTGCAACACGATGGAAGAGAGAGATAATTGGAACGGATGCCGGACGATCTCTCTTTCGAGGGCTTATAGGCGAAGCCCATCCATCTGAGGGGTACGTCGATACCATTACTGATTGCATTGAGGAACGGATTGCCTAGCGCGGAAAGAATCATTGGGGAAAGGATACCACTTCCGCCACAGACGGATTCATACACACATACACACACAGAATCGGTATAGTGTATCCCATGGCAGACTTAAAAGATCTAA
Source organism: Pseudomyrmex pallidus (assembly GCA_014825455.1). NCBI lineage: Eukaryota > Metazoa > Arthropoda > Insecta > Hymenoptera > Formicidae > Pseudomyrmex > Pseudomyrmex pallidus. Next base: position 221,286 of record QVNV01006123.1, on the reverse strand, counting down.
CGGACAACACAGTCACGTTTGTCGAACGCTTACAGTTGTTTGCTATTGGAAATTTCTTGTGGAATGTTTGAGCATTGCGCCGGTCGTTGTGGTGGTCTTTATTTCAGACCAATACAAGAGCGAAGAAGTTACAAAGTCATTGATTCGGGCGCTACTTTCGGAAATTAATATACATACGAGTGATATAGATTTAATTTGTTTCTTTTCTCGATTGGAAAGTAATAAAATAAAAAATTAAATAAATAAAAGATTTTAAAGCGGCAAATAACATACGTAATGTAAAATATTTTTTGCGAGATTTACAATACGAGTAAAATACAATGTTAATTTGCAAACGTTGAAATGCAGCGTATATACGATATGCGAATTTAAAGCGGGCGCTTGCGGCCGTTTTGCGGACACGATAAAAATGCTCTGTGTTTGTATTTGTGCACGGAACATTTTGGATAATTGTGCGTCACCATAAATATTAATGTGACTTTCAATGTTACTGATACGAGGAGACAAGTTGTACAGTACGTGCATAACTGTTGCATTATTTTATCGTTTGTCTGTACTTTGCAACAATGCAACATCATCATCTATCATGTCTCATTCTCGGACTGCGACAACTTGATTTATCTATAAAGTGTTGTAATATCAGAATTATCAGGGCACGATCATGCTCCAAGTTCGCGCGCAAAATTGATCAAAATAGGTAAATAAAAAGCAAAGCATTTTTAGTCGTTCTGTTCTTTCATTAATATATATCGTTTTTACGTGCGTGTCATAAAAATTAATTATACATTTTAGTTATATCTACACGTTGTGTGACAAACTTCTAATTGTTAGAAGTAAGTCTTTTTTCTCGTGTCGATAACTCTAAGTATCCCTCGATATCATTTTTAATAAGAGAAAATATAAATAATGCCCGAAAAATGCAAATTAATCTACTATACCATGCAACTAATTTATTATAATGTCAAGTAATCGTAGATAATATATAGATAAAGTGTCAACGACTAGAAAAAAATCAATAAATCTTGTATGTGCTAAATATTCATGGAGGAGTTAATTATAAGGTTCGACTACCTTATTTTTTTTGCCATTTTGCATGTAAACTTTACTAAGACAACAACAACAATTGAGAAGTAAAACCTTTACAAAATATTTAATATTTTATATTCTGACATAAAATACAAAATACGTAATAAATATATTTTTTTTCCGAACATTTATCTTTTTTACAATATTTTTTTAACCAATTTTTGATAAAAAGAAAAGTTTATTTAAACTGTGTGTGTACATGCACACGCAAGTGTTACAGTATTTATCGTCATTTATTGTTTTTTCAGTTGTTAATATATTATGCATATATAACAGGTATATGTGTAAAATAGTAAATAGGTAATATAAAATTGGAATAGATAATTTTTTTTTTTCAAGGTAATACCAGACGCAATTATCGGTGCGTTATCAGCAGTATACGTTTCATTGTAAAACAGTCGATTCCTGGGGAAGACAATTGCTTTCGTGCATTTTGTTAAACAGACATTTACATATATATAATATGCTTCGTGTGTGCAATATTATACGGTGAAGCACACTTTTTGTACTGGTTGTTTGTCAAAGTCGCTAGTACAGAACTTGTCTGCTGACGGGGAATTATCCAACAATGAAGTTTTGTGAGAAGTTTCACGGAATAGAGAGTACGTAAAAATTCAAAATAATAAAAGATAGATCGATCGATCGCGTGTACTCATGTATTCTTTATTTTCTCGCAAAGTAAAAAAAAAAAAAGGAATATCTGTGTTCAGAGGTAAAGCAAGTTTGTTTGTAATCCTTTAAAAGATTTAATGTTAACGAGACAATTATAATGAAGAGTCGCGTTATACATAGTCTGCTTTTGTCTGCGCTATTGTACATAAAGAGCTTTGACGATCTGTGTAAAGTTTAATCATTCTATAACTTTATTATATGGACTACAATATAAACTTCTTCACATGTGTTTTCCTCGAAACTATAAAAGATAGGTAGAAAACTTGATTTTTATGACTTGTTGCGAAGTCTTTTAAATGACAGATAACAAAAAAAATATATATAGGCACAGAATTCAATGGATTGTTAAAGTATTCGCAAGTAACTTACCGAATATGCGCATGTAAAATATATTAGTTCTTTCTCGCATATTTTTCACTGTTTTTCTTTTTATCGCTTCTTGTTATTTTCTCTATCTATGTATCTAAATATGCCGGAAAATAAGCCCGCAAAACAATTCAGTCATTAAGTTAATGATATCTCTGTACACAAAAGAAGATCTGTTTTAATTCTCGTTTTAATATTCCTTTTTTAACATCGGCGCGTCTTTGGTATATCACATCACTTATTTGAGATGTTTTTAATGCACTTATCTCGCGAAACTCGGAATTACATTTGCGCTATTTCGAAGATATCCACATTTGCTATAGCAAATCCACTCGCGAGTTGTAACCGTCAGATAAGACATCTGAGATATTATCAGTTTATTTTATCTTTGTGTCGGGATAAAAGCAGACGTTTTGCCATATAGCGTGGTTGTTTGTCGGAACAACTTCGGTAAGGCAGCTTTTTAAGACGTCAAGCGCGGATTATTTTGGCAGATGGAAGCAGGTATTCAAACTATTACTTATATTAACAGAACAAATATATGTATTGAATAATATTCGCACATAATAATTTAATATATATGTATTTAATATATATACATAATTGAAAGAAATTATATATAAACATAAAACCACGTTCAAATAGATAATCGATAATGTAATGATGACTAATTGATAACAAATTGATTTTTATTTATAATTCAAGATGTTATAAAATATATATTTCAGAAAAAATTTTACATGTATCAGTAACTTAATTAAAATATTAATGATAACATTATACAATTGACAAATTGACATCCAATTGCTAATTAAATGTTCATTAAACTTTTATGTGATAGTTGATGAATAATGAACGATTTCATATTTCAAATATTTGGCTGAAGTGTGTACGTATGTGTATATAAAATGGATATTGTAATAATTCCTAAAGATTTTCGGATTTGAACCGCAGTTTATCCATGAACCATCCTTAGGAATTCGCATACCACATCACGAAAGCAATAAATATCAAATTATTATAATATATTTGGATAATTATTAAATTATGTTTTATGTTAGAATTTTTAACGTCTCTATACATGTAGAGACAAGACACTGTTTTGCATTTTAACAAACGTCTGTATAAAATCAGATGTTTAAACAAACTGTATGTTACTCAGCTGAGTAAAGTTTGGGAAACATGTTCATTGAGTTCAATGTACTTGAAAATACATATGTCATCTCCAACTGAGTAAAGTGTATATATTATATAATCTTCATTATTATAATAATTTTAATACATGTGACGTAACACTTGATAACAAAGCACATATGTCAAATTGAAACGTACAAACTGAAGACGAGAAATCAGAGATTTCTGTAAACATATAAAGTTTGAGAAGCTGTTTTCAGTCGCACATCATGTATCATCTGCAGCACTTTTTATCAATACAAATTCTTATCGAACAGTAATACGTGATTATGATTATTTTAGTCAAGGTAGTTTTATTCGGCTTACCGGTCTTTTTCGCGGTGTTAAGTGGAGTTAAATCTGATTGCAACTACTTTCAAACTTTGGATCCTGGACAAACATATTATGTATACAATCCTTATTTTCCTTATTCATATAAGGGTGAAAATCATTGTACATGGAAAACAGCCAGTCCTCATAATACTAAAGTAAATTGCAGTATTGATATACCACCGGTAAGTTTGTCATATAAATACTTTATATAGTTTTACTCTAAGATTTTTCTCTCTTTCTATCTAAAATTATTATAATTCAATTATTTTCAACTAAACATATAAAAGAAAAATCAACTGAATAATTTATCGTGTTATTTTATAGAGCCCTAACTGCTATCGTGATAGTATTTCCATCCAATTTGATGGGTCAGAAGCGCAAAGATATTGTGGAAAGGGCACAATCGCGCTCGAAGGAAAAAACGTGATTATAAGATTGGATTCACCAAGCGATACAAAAGGAGGTAAATTTATGTGCTCAATTGAAACTGAGAAACAATTCGACGAATACAATTGTCTATGTGGTTGGAAAAAACCAGTAAGTTGAAGTGTAAAGCATCGTTCATTAATAGAAAAATTATTGTTTTTATAAAAAGTATGACTTTAGAGATTTGTGGCTTCAAATCTGTCAGCGATTTTAATAAGTAACAAAGTTAATTAAAAGTTATCTAATGCCGACGATAAAATATCATTTATTTGTTTAGACAAGGATAGTAGGCGGTAAAGAAACAGGTGTAAATGAATATACCATGATGGCTGGATTATTCGACAAACGTGAGAAAAAAATATACTGTGGTGGTACTATAATATCTGAACAGTATGTACTGACGGCTGCTCATTGCGTAAAAGACAAAGATATTAATAACCTCGGCGTTGTTGTTGGTGAACATGATGTAACTACAAGTAATTGTTGAGATCTACTTACTAACATTTAATAAAGAAAAAACATATCTACAATTGTGACAACAATATAAAAGTTGTCTCACGCCGTGTAATTCTTTTATATGTTAAATACGTACTATAATAAATTTGCAGATGAAGAGACCAACGCGACCATAGTGTACCGCATGAGCGGCTACGTGATACATCCAGATTACCGTGACGATGAATTTCATGATGATATAGCTATTTGTGAAATTAACGGTATTATAAGATACAGCGCCGAAGTTGGCCCAGCCTGCCTACCGTTCCAACATTACTGCGATTCCTTCGGTGGTGATAATGTTACGTTGTTGGGTTAGTACTTTCAATTTAGTTTTACACTTTTTGTCGACATCTATTCTGATTCCATTTTTTATTGTTAGGCTGGGGTTTAAAAGAATTTGCCGGCTCCAAAGCAACAACGTTACAAGAAGTAGGCACAAACGTAATGAGTTTGATTAAATGCAAAGAGGATTATGGTGTGAATTATGATAATCCCATGTATGATAGGAACATGTGTACTTTCAAAGAAGGAAAGGATTCTTGTCAGGTATAAAAAGGGAGAAATAGAGTTTCTTATTTGACAAGTTAAAGCGAGCAAACTTGGAAATGGTCAAAAGGATAACTGTACAAAGTATCGTGGTGTCACAAAGTATCTCGAAGTTACGAGCGTTCTCTTCTTATTTTGCCGCAGATGGACAGCGGCGGACCTGTTCTCTGGCAAGATCCAACTACAAAAAGGATAGTATTAGTGGGTATTATCATCGGTGGTCAGGGCTGTGCTAACGACGAACCCTCTATCAATACACGCGTGGGAGCTTACCTTGATTGGATACAGACTGTAACTGGTAAGACTCGGTGGAAAAATGCAGAAATGTAAAAAAATTTTGGCGCAGTATTTATTGTTCCTTTATTACACAGGTGTGCCATATTGCAAAGTCGAATAAAGCTCTACACGGTTGAAGAGAAGGATATATTGTTGTGTAAGATGTACGCAACATACATATAAGTCTACGAATATCAATACATACTATGAAAGTTTAATTCTGTATATTGAAACATTATTTGATTATACATGCTTTGAAGAAAAAAAAATTGGAACTGGTGAAGTTTTGATTAACTTGTCACCTTTCGCGCTACTTGCAATTTGCTTTTTGCTCTTTCCGCGCGCGCTTCTCGAAATTTTCCTACTCAGTAGAAAATCTACGACGAAGAGCATATTTTATGAGAAGCCTTTGCTTTCTTTGGGGAAGACGTATGAATAAAATTCAATTTAAATTCACTGGCGTCGTGCGCTGCAATTAAAAATCGAACGCCGTTTTCTCTCTCGCATCTCTGTGCAATTTCATTAATTAAAATGTATGGAGATATATGCGGTCGTTTTTAAATGTATTAATGTATGGAATCTTTATTAAGTTTCTGTAATTCGGAAAGAAACTATGAATATGTAGGCTATATAGAAGATCCGTGAGTATTCAGTTTTTATATATTTAATTTTAATCGTATTGACATTATAAAAAAAAAAAACAAGTAAGGTATTGTTAATTATGCTTGCGCGCGTGTGTGAATTTGATTATTAATTCGAAATCGCATTAGAAACGCGAAATCCGCAAATTCGATTTCATCTTCATTCTTGACTTCAGTCAAATCAATTCAAGGTAAGACGCTATACATATGTATATTATTTAACATTATGATCCGGTGATATGTTGAAACGGGAGAAAGATACGATAAAATGAAAAATAAAACTTCATATAAACTTTTGTACAGTATCCCATTCAAAAGAGAGAAATCGAAACCAAGAAAATACCGTAAGACCGCCATTTCTTTTGTGTGAAATAGTAAAAATCAATACAACACAGGCATTCAATACGTCCTCGTTGATTTGTTACCTATAGGTCTTTTAGTCCGTTAACCTACTTAGATTTACTCAAAATTTTTGTTGCGTCATGACAAAAACTGTTATTTAAAACAAGATATCAATTCACGAATAAAAGAAATTTATTTTATGCGACTGTGTGTGATGCTCGATAACGAAAATCATTATTTTACGAATTAAATAATAAGCGAACATTACGCAACTTCTCTAACATACATGTTATAGAATTTGGTTTCTCATAGCGAGGTACAATATATTTTGCAATAATGAAATAATAATAACAGCAAGTATTATTTAGTTATTAATCGTGGAAGCCTGTGGCTAATTTAGACGTAGTTTCTCGATGACGTCGGAACGATAGCCGAGACGAGTTACGGAAGATAACAAGGATGGTAATGGAAAATTTGATGGGTTCGTTAGTGAACGAGAGGCGTTTGATGGATTAAGGATACTTTGCCATACATTGTAATTTGGCCAAACTGTTATAGCTCAAGTTGAGAAGTTACGTGCACCGACTTTTATTATCGTCATCACGTCGAACAATACGCGAATGAATAAATTTCGCGCGTTACAGTCTATTACACTCGATATATTTATAATCTAAGAAAAGGCGATACATCAGCATTTGAAAAACGATATATAAGCTTGACAAATGACATCGTTACGGACACTTTTTTTTTCCTCCCAACATAGCTCTCTTTTTGCGTTTGGAATGATTTATTCGCATCAAAGTATACTTTTTTCACGGGCATTTGGGAAAGAGAATTATCTCTCTTTCTCTCAAACAAACGACAAAGAGACGAATAGCGTTTGTAATAGCGTAAAGAGAAAAGAAACTCCATTTAGCGATCTGTAAGAAACTGAATCTTTTTTTTCTCGAACGAAGCGAAACAATATGTGTATGTATGTATATATAGGAGTGCGAGATACAATACGAAGTTTAATTGAGACCGATCTATCGTATCGGACGAAACATACAAATATTTTCACGACGTGGGCTCCGAATCGGCTGATCGTTACAAAGTTACACGGAGTGGAAAATATAAGATAGGCAAATAGTGAATTTAGGAATCGAGATCGAACTTCAACAGTTAAACATTCCGCAACTCACTGCGCCCTGCGTTGATTGGATTAATTTCCGGAGCAAATTTAGTTCAGGGTTGGCAACTAATCACGTCGCTCTCAAAGATAAGACGTACACGCAGATCGCTCGACAATTTAAACTTTACGCGTACGGGACACGTTAATGAGTCCCCGTGCATTCAGCGGGTATGGTAATGCACGGGCGCCAAAAAGTCCCTTATCAGAAAAAAAACTGCGCATAGGGTAATTTTTAAACCTCGGTCTGTTGTAAAGAAGAAAATCAGCGCACTCTTTCTCACTCTCTCTCTCTCTCTCACTCTCTTTAGTCTCTCGAAAATGCGCTTTTGATCTTGCCCGTTGAATGAGTACATGCACATAGCTGCTGGTAGACTAGAAGAGTCCTCAAGGCGACTATACGAAAGAGTTAAGTCTAAGCAAGATTTTCTGTGTCAAGGGCCAAGGTGATCCCTTCTCTCTCTCTTTCTCTCTTTCTCTCTCTTTCTGACGCGCTAGTTTCACGTTGTTCGTGGGAATATTGTTTTGTACAATAAATAACTGGAAAATTCGTTCTTATAAATCTGGCTAGTCTAGTTTTATTCACAAACATCACCCGCGTCGCTTTGCTACAGAGAACGACGTAATATTCAACAACTCGCGAATGAAATTATATTACAACTGAAACGAAAGAGGCGAAATGTATACGGCGAAGAGAAACAGGATAGTTTCTGTACAGCCGGCTGACAGAACGTAATTTGATTTCGTATTGCATAAAACAAAAGATAAATCGCACGAGGACAATTCAATAAAATCTAACATCGCTGTTTTATCCTTCACAGACGTATCAGACATAGCGGAAATCGACATTAGATTTATGTTCGCAGTGGAGGATACACTGGAGAGCAAGAAACCACCGCAACCGCACAGTGTGAGTTATATATCCATCAACTAACTGTATATATTCGCTATCTTGGTGAATTTCGCGCAATTTCGCGATATCGGCCGAATTAATTAATACACCACTGATTAAGTCTATCGCTTCATAGACAGGAATGTCGATAGCAGTAATGCCGATAGTAATTTATTGAGAAATAAAGCGGCAATAACACTCGCAAAGTGCATTCCGTCCGAGTCAGCTATACGCTGATGCGGTGGTTTAAGTTCGCGACTCGCTCTTAACTTTCAATCGCCGCAATCAGTTTACGGTAACCGGTTTACGGTAACCGTGAATTGTGCTTTTCAAGAATATTGGTTTGCCGGCTAATCGCTTTCGCGATTTCCGTGATCGTTCCAACAATCGTTCATTCGACGACGCGTTAGCGTCAAATCAGCTCAACAAATCAACGGTCCTTAAATTACTCTTCGATTCTGCCAATGGCTTCCGCTGGTCGCGTTATTTTTGTCAAGAGGCTGTCACGAGGAAAACTGTCGCGCGGAGTTACATCTGTTAGCGATATTTCAGTTCGAAACAAAATACGACGGCGAATCTCGCAGCTTTCTGGCGGGTCGCCAGCTGACGCGGACGCGCCGCATCCAATATCGCGCGAGTACAGAATGAGGTAATACGTTTTCTTGCTGGATCGTCGTATTTTCGTTTGATGACTGATGGCGAGATCGATGGATTTATCGAGTGTCGCGCGGTCATTCGAAAACGCTACCTTCGTTCTACCTTCCATCTTTCCCGTCGACCAAGTCGATTGACCGATTTGTCGAAGTTAAAACGTCGTTTCGTGCTTGATTACCTTAGTCATGACTAGCGGAGCAAAAAAATGCGATCGGAGTTAGCGATTTGAAATTCTACAATATTCCCTCTCCTCCCTCCCCGGGCTCGCGCCCGGAATCCAGCGGGCGTTTATTTGCATGATTTATGCGGTCATAATTTTCGGGTCGCGCTCTCTCGGTCTTTCCGGCGCGACGCGACGGTTCGAGTATGCTGCAGAGATTACGTCGAAACGCGCGATAAAACTTCCGAGTTTCGGAATCGAACAGAAAATAATCTAAGGGCTATTAAATCATCGTGCATACACTCGCCGCGTCAAAAAGACGTTTATCTCTTATCGTTTCTCAAAATCGGCTAGAAATTCGCGTATTTTTTCGCGCAGATAAATCCAACTCTATATCTCACGTCTGACCCGCTCGAATCGTTTCTACTTGTTCGTTCTCGATGCGGAAACTCGCTTGTATTTCGGCCAGACTGCGACCCCGCGTGTCTTTTACAAGAAGAACGCAAAGGGCTCCAGCGAACCAACAGAAACCGGCGAAAAGCCACATCGTCTTCGGCACTCCGAGCGTTATCAGCATGTCTCCGAAGGTCATTGTCACTATCAGAGACAGCAGCCAGTTGAAAGCGGCTGCGAACGCGGCGGCGGTCTCTCTTACTTCCATGGGAAAGGCGTCGCCCAACAGCGACCACGATATCGGCCCGACGCCTACGTTGAAGGCGGCGAGGAAAAGCGCCGTCCAGGTCGGCGGCATCCAGAAGTAAATATCGTCATATTCCGGATCCTGATCCCTGAGATTGTAGAACCATCCTGCGGATAAAAATTCGAAACGAAATATTGCAATTTGAGCATATTTAATAGAAATTTTGTAAATTTTTGTGTTGCAAAAATTGACAGGTTTTAAAATTGGAAAGTGTGAGATAACGTGTCATATAAATTACATGATTTTTGATCGACAAATGACGTTTTTTTGAATCGAGAAGTCTGTACATGTTGAAAATTTTTGTAGATATGGGAATAAAACGGGAGACTGAGGGAGAAAGAGAGAGAGAGAATTTCTCCGAATATTTTTTTATTTTTACGAGCCACGGGCTGTGAATGGTTCTGACATATGTATTAATGTAGTGTGCGCGGTAAATGTCGAAACGTGGAGTATTATTTAAACGAAAGTAACATTTTCCCTGTTGAAACGTGGCCGTGATTTGTAGACACACACATTACAGTAAATTATTGTTTAAATCTACGCGAAAGAAGATTTGCGACACATTTACATCGAATAATTTATAATATCAATGTGTTTAATATTCACAGATAAAATATTGCGTGTGATGAAAGTATAATAATATTTTTTACATTTATTTTACATAAATTTATAAATAAAAAAAAAACAACAAGATTAAATATTGCCTTAAATCCTCACGTTACCTGTATGCATAACATGCTTAATCTTTCTCGACAAAAAATGTAAAACCGGAAAAAAGTGCAAAACTGAACTTCCATAACTCTTTCCGGAAGACAAGGAAATTGCAAATTTTCCTAACGTAACCACTTCTGGAAATCTCGTGTCTAAAGTTTAACTTAACTTTAAAAAAATATTTTTGTTTTCCTTCTCCCATCTACGCATCTGAGAAAAAATTCCGAGACTTCCATAGACATTAAAGAGAGAGAGAGAGAGAGAGAGAGAGAGAGAGAAAAGCAGGGAAAGATCTTTTGCTATCTCTTAGTAGGTTTTAGTGAATTTAACAACTACATGATTGATGACGACGGTGAAGCAGATTGTGTGTAGGGTCGAATTCTATTTTCGTCAAACAACCATTTAGAACGTTCATGTCTGTAATGTTCTATCCTAAGTCCTGAGAGAATTAGACATTTGAGTCATGATGTACATATCATCCGATTTAGTCCGTAGCTTTATCATGACAGGTCATTACCTAATAATATCAGAAACAATCCCATAAGCACCGTGGATATAGTAAGCAGTATCCGACGTCCGAGCACGTTTATCAAACCCGTCGCTAGTGAACAGGATAGTATTTGCACGCCGCCAATGACGATAGTTTGCTCGCTTCCAGTTAGGTCACCCGATCCACCAACATTGAAGAGCGTCAATGCGTAAAAGATCATAGTGTTAACACCGCTCATTTGCTGCGCGACGAACGCGAAGAAGCACGCGAAGAAAGACTTGACGACATATCGGTTTTGTAGAATATTTATTTTAATCTGTAAAGAAAACAAAACGTATCTTTCTTTAGTTAACGTTGTTTTTTTTTTTTTTTTTTAAGATACCCGCGACTCAAGATAACAAGTTTTGAGTGTTTTTACTTTTTCCGAACGTCTCACGGCGAGATACTTCAAGTCTTCCAATTCCGCGTCGTCTTCATAAATCTGGCCGCGGTACCATTTCAGAGAATCCTTCGCCTTAATTTCGTTATCCTTCATGAGATAACAGAGAGGACTCTCAGGCAGAAGGTTTACTAGAGCAATCGTGAGGCACGACACGGCGCAAGTGAGGCTATACCTAATTATCCTATAGGTTATTAATAGTTCCATGAGTTTCACTGAGATTAAATTCTAATTTGATTGACTTTTACACTTCGCGTATAAATTGTTAAAATTGACACAGGAAGCACGCGCAAATTTATGTGTAACTCGTGAAACAAAAACTTCGGAGAACCAGATGTAGATATTCAATATCGGCCAATATTACTTGTATTAATTAATGTAGATACCGCGCTGATTCATATCATATTTAATAATTCATATTTAGCAGAGAGTGAATAAATATATTAATAAACAAATTTTAAATAATCCGCATCGTTAAATGTATCATATTGAAACGTTACGTGTAGTTCAGCAAAAAACACACAGAGATCAATATATTACGCCGAACAATAAGATAATAAGAAAAGAAGAAAAAGTATAATGAAAATCATATAATCTTCAAGTAGATATTTGAAATTAGTTTACGAATTTTCTATTTAAATATATATTGCAATCACCTCCATGTGGAATCATATTCGCTCAACACATGAGCGATCAGAAATGCATACATGATTCCGCAGTTAATTAGAAGATGAAAATACATAAGTAGTCGTTCTCGTAAATTCTTGTCTGCGATTTCCGCGATGTAAATCGGCGTCAAAATGCAGAATGCTCCGCCACCCACGCCGCATACGAAACGACCGATTATGAAAAACCAAACCTGCGAAAATATATCGCGATCATCTCACAGAGTTTTAATGTCAGTATTTTCGAATCATACAAGCCGCACAAATATATTTAATAGATATTTATTAAATATACGTGTGTGTATGTGTGTTCTTTTATACTATTTTTTGGTTTTCTTAAAATAAAATTTAATGTATATATAAATTTTTCTTTTTTAAGCAAGTGAGCAATATATTGAGAGATTTCTTCTGCAAAAATAAATTACTACTGCAATTATTATAAAAGTTCCAAATTTAATTAACGTAATATAGGACATACTTTCTGGTTAGCGAAGCAGATAAATGCCCATCCGATGATAAATCCTGGCATGGTCGCTAACATGGCTGTGGTACGCCTAAGGTGCTTCATGAACAAAGGCGTTAACATCACGCCAACACAGGCGCCGACGTTCAGGCTACCACCAACGAGACCGATTTCAATATTACTTGCGTTCAAAATGTTTCGTAAGACTTCACTGGCGCTGGAATTCCAACCGAGTGTGACACCAAATGCGAAACCACCGAGAGAAGCTAATATTCAAACAAAAGAGTCACTAATTTATTATCTTCATTATTGTAAAGTTGCTTTACTTAATTAAAATATAATGTATTGCTCGGTTTACTGGGAGAGAAGAAGAAGGGAATATTTTATACACACACACACACACACAAGTCTGATTACCCCTTAGAAATTCATTATTTACTTATTTCATTATTATTTTTATTACTATACATTTTAATATATTTTATTACTAATTAAATGAATTATCTACGTGTACATATTTTTTTAATGCAAGGCAAATATACATTTTCTGACATTTTCAACCGAACGACTTGCGTATGTTTATATAAAAATTATATAATTTATCAGATAGAAGAGAAGAGACAATACGAGACGAAAGATGTTCGTGTTCACAAACTTATATGTTTATTCAAAGTTAAACTACAGACGTTTCGATCTTAATTTGGATCATCTTTAGGGTCTATAAATGTAAATTACAAAAAACATTTATGGACACCAAAGAAGATCCAAATTAGGATCAAAAACGTCTGTGGTATAACTTTGAATAAACAAGTTTTTGAACACGAACATCTTATTTTCGTCTCGTATTGGCTTCTCCCTTCTATCTGTTAAATTTCACGAGCACGAATTTATAATTATATTATTCATATTTGAAGTTGTCAAAGGAATCATGACTGTGCATATAATTTGAGGTAAGAGTGTTTTTAATATTTGTCGCGTAATCGAAAAATATATATGTACGGATCAATACTTCGTGCATATTCAAAACTGTGTGTTTGCATATTCCGCTTTATAAGTAAGGAATATACGAAGAACTTGAGCATACCTCTTGAATATACAACCATAAGAGGATATTGCTCACGTAAAGCTTGAATTTCATAGCAAAATATTGGGAAAAAGTACTCGTAACTCTTGAAAATCAAAATGTTAGTGGAATGTTTGAACTTTGCAACATAAGATTAGCACATATATATCTATATTGAGAGAAGTGACATATAAACTTTTTAGCGGTAAGTACTTTTCATATTTTCAAATACCTAAGTTAGTTTATTTTAACAGTTCAATAATTTTGTCAGTATGCAACTTGCTAAGCAGATTTAATTTTTATTGACCAATCCCGTCTGTCCCATTTCACGGTACTACTGTTTGCGATACATTTTTCGAGGTCTCTATCACCCGACTGCTCGATATTTTCTTTATTTATCTTCCTTAAAACTCTTACGGTCGCTTGACTTGCTAATTGCTCGCTCCGGCAATCAAGGTTTTAGTTTGATTTAAACATACGACAATAAGTACTTTTCCCGAAACTCAGAAACTTGCTTGCCTGGTTTAATGTTTAAGTTACAAATGGCACAGTATATAATAGTAAAAAAAGTGTAGTTAAAGCAGACCACTTCTCCGATGAGAAATACTTTTAATATTTATTTTTGTGATGCGATATAAATGTAGTTTTACATCTTTTGTAACTCGTAAAAATAAAAATCATGAGTATTTTAATATAATTATGTATTTTAATATAATTTAGTAACTCGAAATTGTTTTTTACTATTGTCCTATTTAAATAGCTTAATTATAATACTGATTATCATATTAGACAAAACTAACATTTTATCCACATTTACCTACGAAAGCAGCAACATGCTGATTCAGCTGGCGGATCTTAGCACCATCATCGATTTCAGGAGCTAATGTCGACGTCATTTTCGTAACGGACGTGATAGGCGACGCTGTTTAAGCCGCTGTCACTATTCTCTTGCTGTCAACTATCGTTTCTCGAATCAATTCGAGAGAATTCAGCTGCATGACTGACCGCATAGGCGACCCCTTTTGTTCAACACGAACATATCGACTTCGCATTCGGTACACCGGATGTTTTCTCAAACTATTGTTTGCAAACAAACTTGATTTATTGTCACACTATAGTTATATAAGTGCATTCCTTCGAAAACGACCTGTTTACCATGATTCTTTCTTGTTCTCGATCCCCTTTAAAACCCGATGCTTGAGAGCAGCAATTTTTAGAATAAATTCTTGAAATATTTTCATTGTAAAACCAAGAATATAAAATGTAAACATCATATCGACAGCATCCAACAATATTATCTCTTTTTTTCTCTCTCTCTTTCTCATTCTTTTTTCTCTCTCAATAAAGTAGCTCATCGCTTGTGAACCGCATAAATGTAATGATCGCGGAACGCTGGGACATTAATCGCGTACATTAATCATCTAGGTATTTACCTGCATTTTATGCAGACGGTTAAATGACAGTCGATCTACGTGCACTGATGTAATCGGATTTAAAGTATGATATGAAAGAAACCGACATTGAGTGATGTAGCTTTAGAAATACTCGAGAAATAGAAAAGAGATTTTTGAAAGAAAAGAAGTACCTAATGCGTGCGCGCGTATACATCAATTTCCCGTATATACGTGCATTGCTTAAATTTCAATAATACGATAAATTGTGACACAGTATTATGCGTCTATAAAATATAATATAGTTACATGTAGTTAATATATTATATAACTTAAACACATTCTTATATAATTTAATTTATAGTTAATTTATTATATAATTTAATATATTATTGTCACATATTTATATTACACAATTTAACAAATCAAGATATGTTATATAATTTAATTATATTATCACATGTTCATATTATCTGTTTTAGGAAAAACATGACAGAGACAGACATATAATATGGCATCTTCATACGGCAAGTATTATTATTAATTAGTTAAAGCGTCTTCAAATCGAATTCTGAATGTTGGTGAATTATAATTTATTGTAGTATAAATCTCGAAATTTTCAGCGCGCATTATGCATACGAATTATACATTTCGATTACCTGGTACATTGTTCGATATTCCTCTTCAGTCTGAAGAGCGTGCGCGTTGAAATTTTGAAATTGTACTTTATAATTCGCGCTCGCGATGCGCGGTGAAAATTTTTGTAATTTATATTACAATAAATTATACTTCGCATGTGCACCAACACCAGCGAGCTGTTCGCATATGGATTCTTCCCCATCTTTTAGGACATATTATGGATTTTGTTAAAACTCACGTAAAACATTTTTTTATTTTTTATCTTCCGCTTTACACACGCACAGTAGAATTTCAATGTTATGTAGTAACATGCTCATGGCCTAATATCACAGAAATAAAATTAGAACGTATGGAAAACTATGTACTTGAAGAACTATAGATAACCGTAAAGTTGCAATGCATTCATACGTAAACGGTTTAGCGCGCTTAGTGTACTTTTATAGCCTATTCGCTTGTCTTTGCAGCCTCGCAAAGTATAGAGTTTCGCACACAGAAATAAAAGTAACACGAAAGAAAGGTTGAAGGTTATTTTACTTCGGCTTTATTTCACGTTTTTTTTTATAGATCTTTTATAGACGCGACAATGCAGATTTTCACTGCATTTTCTTTAAAACTTTAATTCACTTAGCTCTTCCCCAATATGCCGATAGTCGAACATTTCAAGCTATCAAAAGACATTTTCTGAGAGAAAGGAAGAATCTCGTCGAATCGAAACGAACAACTCGATAGAGTCACGCAAAATGACAGATAATGAACGTAAATTCCAAGAATTTATTGAAACCTTTTTTATTTGAAATCGATCTAGTTGCATGAATATTATTTGACGAGCAACACAATGCAGTTGTGCAGTTCTTATTCCCGAGCCGCGGTATCATTCATATTTCATCGAGACGTAGCAGCGGGCGACATTGTGACCGCCTGGAAAAATAATTCACCTTCTCCGCGAGTTGTTTCCAATGTTGAAATACGGCACAGTATTTCTGTGATATAACACGCGTGTCTTCAAGAACGAACCAAGCGATGCGCTGACGGAATTTCAATCGGGCATAAGAACGCGGGCTTCCTGTTCAATTCCGTATGGAACACGTATTTTTAAATTTTGAAGGCTATATAGAGGTTACTCGCGCGAACTCTCGTATTGGTTGCACACGCAAATTAAATTTTGACGAAAATTCATAACGCCATCGAACGGTGTGCAAATGCGAATAAATACGTAAGGCGATGTGAGATACGCGAGAGCTTGCACGGACGGTGCGCGATATGCAGTTGATTGTGAGTGGACGTTACCTATTCATTGTTTGCACATCAATGACGTTTCTCGTTTCTCGGCCTGGGATGTCGATATTCGGTCGACTATCGAAAGTCGATGGAGCAGCTGTTACGTGAACGTTTTCAAAGAGTTGAAGAGCGGCCGTTGCATTATGCCAGAACGATTTGGTAGTACGTCAAGTCGTTGATATAATATCGATTAAAAGCTTCTCGTGTGTGTGTGTGTGTGCTCACCTCGTCTCGGTCAGAATTTGTCGTATCGCTGACATCGTATCATCTATAATTCTTTCCGTTCGAACGATCCCGCCGTATCGTCAACATTACATCTTTTAATTAAAAAAAAAAAAAAAAAAAAAAAAAGAAACGTGAACGAGGACCGACGACGGTACGCGAACCAGAGATTTTTGTTTGTCGTAAGTAATTTCACGCGGCACAGGTGAACATCTAATATTAACACGGGCGCAGCTGCCGCAATCACGGAGTTTCCAGGAGGAAATCCTTTCCGTGCTACATCAGTTTCGGGAGAGGTGAAATAGATCGCAATTTCAACTTCCATCTAGTAGGTTTCGATGTTCTCGCCCCGACAGTACATAGTTTCGTGGAAAAAGATCCTTTCTTTCTTTCGAGATTTCTATTCCACGTAGTATCGTCTCGTGTGTTTCTCAGTTCGTTCACATTTGTTTTGTATATGCTCAAGATATCGATTTGATTTGGTCGTTGGCCTCTCTCGTGTGTCTAGTATCCCATTAGTAAGTCAACGGACTATTTTATTTTGTTTGCGCCGAATTACATGGTCGGGAAATCAACTACTTCTGATCGAATCAGAAAGAAGCTGACGGAACTTTTTAGAAACGTCGGCGAGTGAAAACTATCGTTGAAGGTTTCGAATTGTTTTTATTTTTTTGTTGTTTTCACAGTTTCATAAACATGGCCGCGTATTCGTTGATTCATAACAGATAAAATAGTAAGTCTTCGAACTTGAGCATTTTGCTGGTAAGATAAACTATTCGCCAACTTTGTTAGAAGTTTCATAAATCACGAGTAGCTGTTCTCTCTCTTGCAATTATGAATTTTCTTTAGAGGAAATTATAGCCATTTGCGGTTGTAACTTTCCTCGCATACACCTCGCATATATTTTATTCCGCCTTAATGCTTCATAAAGAAAAAAAAAAGAAGCCCCGCGACCTCGTCATAATATAGTCCTTGCGCACTTAGTCGGGGAAAATGAGAGTGCAATTTATGATGCTATATCTAGTGAAATTGCATTTTTATATCAACTTTTACGTCCCGGCAGGGTTTATTTTTTCAATAGTTGGCGCTTGGTCGCGTAATTCCGGAAAGTTAAACGTGACGGCTAATTAATATAAAAATAGAGAGGAACGCAAAAAAAAGTTTAATATTAAAACACGGTGTACAAAAATTGACATAATAATTTTTTCGTCGTGAAGAGAGCTTTCATTTATACAGTGGGAGGGTTAACGGGAGGAGAAAAGAGAGTATGAAAGAGAAGAGGAGGAAGTTGCAGTTTCAGCTGACGTTTCGATTTGAAACATAGAGACGCTATTGGACACGACACTCACAATCGTCTTAAAGCTGTCACTCTGAAAAAGCGCGATCTCTTTAAAGATTGCGAGCACGGTTCGGAAAATTTCGCCAGTGGCCGGTGGCTTAAGCTCTCTTTCTCGACGTTATACATCCACGACCCTCTCTCTCTCTCTCTCTCTTCTCTCTGTTCTCGTCCCTTTTTCTCCGGTATCTGGCTGCCTCTCTCGCTCTCACTCTCTCTCTGTCTCTCTCTCTCTCCCACTCGCGAGCTCGAGGTACGCTCGCTCATTCAAGCTCGTCCCGTCGACTCGACAACGATTCAGTCGCGGTCGACCCGCCACGCTGCGAGCTTTGTTCGGGTATACGCGTGTGCTTCAAGCTGCCTCTTTTCTTCGTCCGTTTCTGCTTTTCCTTCCCCCACATTTTCCACCCCCCATATCGCTCTTATTTGACTGTCTCTCTCTCTTTCTATCACGCACCATTAGCCTCCCACTCCTTTTTTTTAGTATCTCGTTTCTTCCTTCTTTTTTTCCAATGTCATCTCACACCTATCGTTGAACTGTATTTATTCTTTAAGATAAGACAGCTTGACAAGGGAGCAATCGAAATTTCTTGTTCGAGACGAAAGCAAACTTGTGCGAGCCAAAGTTTGTTTTGCATTTTTCTTCGCAGGAAAGAAAATAAGAGAAAAATAAACTCGTGAAAAAAAAGGGTAGAAGGACGAGAGGAAAAAGCAGGGAAAAAGAGAGAGGGGGAGAAAAGGCAGGAAGGAGGGAGAGAGAAACGAATGTTTCCGCGCGCTCGCGAAATCGACTTTGGGAGTCGAAGCTTCAGGTTCGGAGCTTGCGCCGGTTTGTGCCGGGCAACGCAGCGGATCTTTCCAATTTCTCACGTCGCCGCTCGTGATGAATCCCAACGGGTCCAGGCGTTTACGCGCGGACAAACGTGCGAGGTGAACGAAGTCGCGGCACAAATGTGTATCCATGTGGGATCCGGGATCATAGCTATAGAGAAGGGAAGAAGAACGTTAGGAAGCTAGAATGCACGATCGGCGACCGCTGCTTCGTTTGCCTCGGATGTGGACACGAGTGCTTTCGATCACATCCATTTCCATTTGCCTGATCAAAGACGACTAAAGACGGAATCTTCGGATTCGAGTGATCCTTCAGGGATTATCGAGACACTTGGAAGCAATGCGAGAATCGACAGCGTTCTCGAAAATCGAAGTATTCGGGGATGTTGTTCGAGGGTTGCGGGATCCGGGACTGGACCATTACTCGCTTTCACATTGTGAAAAAGTGCACGATATTGATACGCGATTCGGTGGACGACGACGTGTCGCGATAACAGCGTGATTCAGTGATAACGTTTACGGTACACGTGCGCGAGTGACGAGAAATACGAGTGCAAGCTTTGAGAGCGTGATGGCTCTTCGCACTTGACAGCAGCAATCGTGCTGGAAATTGCGAGAGACTATAGCAATACAAAGGATCGCGTGTGGAGAACCGAGCTACGTGTGAGTTTCCCATGCGATATTATGTGTGACTACGTTGTCTTGCATTGAAAAACAAAACAAGATTAAAAAAGAATATAATATTTGATAATTGAAAATAAACAGGATTCTCTCTAAATATAAATTTATTATCATAGCGAAGCTTAAATATGTCGCGTGTATTTTAATCATTTTAATCCGAAATTACACACCGTGTAAGGAATAAAATCGATAGGGAATTTTGTTATTAATTAATGAAATTACAAAATTCACATTATTATTATTATTAATATATTAATTTTAAGTACGTTTTAATTAATTTGAAGTCAAAGCTACGAGAACGTTTAATTTTTAATATATTTGAAGTGTTTAAACGAAATGTGATATTACATCAATTTTAAATATCATTGACGGAAACTTTGTAAAAATTATCGGCTTGAAGTGACGGAACTTCGTGTATCCACAAATATATGTGCAAATATCGATCATAGATTTACTTCAAAGATATATAAGTAGTGAGGCTCGTATTGCAAGATATCAGCAGATTTCTCGATGTACATCTGCAGCGTTAGCTCCATGTCGTGTCGACAAACCGATTTTGTTTACTAGCTTAGCGAGGTCGCATACGCGAAGCGAGAAAATTATATTTAGCAAATGAGATCCTATCGTGTCGCACGGTATTGCTTTGCGTGACAAGAGAAATAAGTATTTGCGGCTATTTCAAGTTCGAAATGCGCCTGCGCCACATTTCGTTTGCGGCTTTCGATGCGGTACCGTCGAACGTGTACTACGAGATTTTGGTAGCCATCTAAAAACTCGTTTAAGACGATTGCATTCGTACGTTTATTGAAATAAACTCAAACCGCGGAGTATACGAACTAGATAATAAAAAAGCACGATTCTTATTGCGATATATTTTTTTTTTTTTTTGCGCGTGCGAAAGTTCTCACGCTAAACGGTCTGTCAAATTGTAAATTCCATTACGAGGTTCTCACGCTAAAAGGTCTGTCAAATTGTAATTCTATTTACTCTCTTGTCGATACGCTTGGTGTAGTCGTATTTTGCGTAGCTTTATTTTGACAGCATTTTGTCACACGAATATGTATCAAGTATGTTTACTAGTGCAATTTCAAAACAGCAGACACCTGTCGCGAATCAATTACAACAACGATGTAACGTTCAGTCGTGTTTGTGTTTGTGTTCTGAGAAGCTTTCAGAACTAATAATAATTTACGCATTATGTTTGGATAATAACGTTATTATTAATAAATATGACTAACAAATTAGTTCGTATCTTGGAAACTTGCTGATAATTTGTGACTAAGAAATTACATAAGATGCAATTCGTACGTTATATATTAAAAAAAAAAAAAATGTATGCTACAAATTTATATCTTAAATTTATATATTTATATATAATTTATGCTACAAATATCTAATGTGTTTTGAAATAAATAACGTATTTGAAATCGATGCAAAAGTAAAACGATTATAAACAAGAATAATAAAACAGTTTTTTACCACAATGGATAACTAATAATTGTATACCGCAAGTTTCGAAGTTTTAATCGTTATCGCAAAATAATTGTGCCAGTCATAAAGTGATAGATAACTTAGAATCTCATGACGGTGCAAAGCGATTTCCAATAAATTACATACTCGTCAACGCGCAGTTAATTAATTAACGCGAATTTTAAAGAAGAAACATGCCCGCGCAACTGTTCCAATTAATTTAAGATAATCGAACAGCCGTAAATGCTGTAAATAATTGAAAAAGATTCTGTTTCTAACAACGCAGTCTAATTAATTATAGTTTGCGAATTCGTGCGAGTAATGAGAAACTGGTGCGATCATACATTTGCTCCAATAATATATTCGCCGCAATTTTCCGAAAAAAAAAAAAAAAAAAACATTTATGATAAAAAGTAAAGAGAGCGCTTCCTGAGAATATACTTTACATAATTATTCACGCAAATTATTCATCTTATCATCTGAATAAGTTTGTGAGCTTGAATAACTTAATTACTCGAGTCAAACTTCTGCTGTAGCTCGCACACAACAAAAATAATCGGCCTAATTTATTTAATGTCTGTTCTATTGCTGGATCATTGGATCATATAATTTGGATCATTGGAGATCCAAAATTATCTACAAATAAAAGCGATACTGCGAAAAGACAATAAATTTGACGACTAAGAAATTCATTAATATTACAATAGAAAAGTTAGGACTCTTTCACGAAGAACTTTTCTCTGAGATAAAATTTCTTTTTTAGAAAAAGAACAAACATATTGGAAAAGTTTTAATCGCGGAATATAATATGATTAAATAAAATGATTATATCCTTTTATAAATTGTATAATTTAATTGATTGCACACAGCTGACAGACGTGTGACCAATTAATATCTCAGCCATCAAGGCTTTTGTTTTTCGCATGAATATAATACGAGGGCGGCTTATAAATACACACGTTCGTACACACAGCCTTCGATGTTTGGAAACCCAAACCTTGTCCCGTAAATATATATTGAAATAACTTTGCTTCTCGAAAGTGGTTGACGGAAGCTTAACAAAATTAGGTCCTTGAATTCTCTTGGTAAGATTTATTCGCGATAAAATTCGGAATGTTTCCCCATTATTTCCACTTATCACGTGCGAATATCGCGCGCGTTTAATATATAATTCAAGAACTAATTAATCTATATATGTATTGACGCCCGCACGTGGCAGATAAATCGGTTCGCAGATAAATATCGATGTA
Organism: Pseudomyrmex pallidus; assembly: GCA_014825455.1. Lineage (NCBI taxonomy): Eukaryota > Metazoa > Arthropoda > Insecta > Hymenoptera > Formicidae > Pseudomyrmex > Pseudomyrmex pallidus. Next base: position 198,424 of record QVNV01006123.1, on the reverse strand, counting down.
AATATTATTACGCGTGACAAAGCTTAAAATAACAATAATGTAATGACGACACATCTCTCGCGCTTCTTCGCCTTGATTCTGGCACATCTTGCCAAAACAAAACCCCAGCTCTTCATCACTATCAATATACACCGCATACAAATGTAATTCTCACGCAGAATGCTTTTCCACGCAGGTTTTCTATTTTAACCGCAATTATTTCCAACAAATATTTTGACCAAAAATTGATTTTTTTTTCCTAAATCGTACATAATCGTTTCTTGCTGTAATTTAACAAATCTCGCAAAATTATTTAGAGAATCTTAAAAGTTTTCATCAAATTTTCCATTACTCTGTTTGCCGCAAAGCCAGTATAAAGAGGGATTCAAAAACTCGTTGTCCATCACTTTATAGAACAACAAAAAATTAATATCTGTTTGTGATACGATAACTCGTACATACATGTACAAAATTTCTCTCTATCTCTCTTTCTCTCTTTCTCTCTCTTTCCCTTCTCCCCCGTCTCCCTGCTATCCATGTCGGAACTTACGGGGAATGTAATTACCGACGAGTGTAAGGGGGTACAAAGCAGCATGATATTGCGTTTGAGTGGAATGCTTTAGTGGAAAGCACGACCATTAGAAAGTCATGTATAGTATATATATGCAGCGAAACACACATTCAATTTAACCTCTTATTGGTTAGCGCACTTAATCAATTTGCAATATTACGGTATGTTCGGTTTACTACTCAATAATACGTGAGAAGCGAGTTGCTATTAACTATATAAAAATATTATATATACATCCATGTTACCGAGTATTTATCCATGTTATGCAGAATTTAATAATTTTGCGTATGTGCTTAACATATATTCTCTCTGTATATATTTTTTGCAATATATACAAGTATGATATATACAACAATAACAGACGTATCAGTGCGACTATCGCTGAGTACTTAATAAAGCATTAATTTGATTAGTTATTATGCATATTGCAATAACCGAACCGTGTTTATTGACATAAACAATGATCATGAAAGTTTACATATATTGGAACAAATAATTTAATAGTTTTGAACTACATGCGAGTTCATGTATCATATTTTAAACGCAATAACTTGTTGTTGATCTTTTGAGCTCTCAAAACTGATAAATATATTCGCATCCCAGCAATTTTATCGAATCAGAATTTCTATCTTTTGAAATCCCCGTTTATAGAGTTTGTGTATTCGAAAACGAAACACGAAAGACCTTAATGGTTATCGAGGATTTTGTTGTGTTTCACAACGATGAATATAAAGGAAAAAAATAACAGAAAAAAAAAAAGAACAATAACTTCGATATTTTGCGTCTATTTCCTTCTATATATAAAAGCAGCAATGCTTTCGATACGTTGCAACTATCTCTCGATTTTCGGATTAGCGCGTATATGTGCGCTTTTAACGTACATATAACTGCAAAACCACGTGCATTAGTTTCTAAATAAAAAAGTATAAAAGTATTAACTGCTTTTGTTTTCTTTTGCGTACCGACATTTCTCTCTCTGTCTACTATTTTTCTCGCTTTGCAATTTTTCACGCTCAATTAATATCATATTTAATGTCAAACGTTTTATTTGTAATTAGAGGAAACTCTCTTGAGCAAATTACATCGATACTAACATTTAATAAAAAACTTTGTTTGGAAAAATGATTTGTTAGTGGCGTGGATAAATTTGAATCTACTATTATTGTAACGAAGGTGCAACAATATATAGAAATTTATATTCTAAGCCAAATTAAATTACCTTTCTCATTTTTTTGCTGGCACGAGGGTCGATAGACTCTACGCGATGAACTTTATCGACACTGCGCCAGGCGATAACAAAGAGCAGCAATCCATTGTTTATGAAATCTCTGCGGTAAAAATCGTTCGTTATTGGTTTTCTGCTCGGCGAGGTGTGATTGTGTATTTCTATCGTTACGTCACGACTCACTGGTTCAATCGAAAAAAAAAAGCTCTTATCTCCTTTTTGTAGTGTCTCAGACATTGTTGCGTCGTCAGGCAGTCGATATATATCGCAAAAGAATCCTCCATTATCTGAATTAGTTTAATAGTAGACAACATAAAAAAAAAAAAGAAAAAGAAAAGAGTTCTCAGAGAAGATTAAAAAAAATCGTGCGACTGGTATTTTGTCAACAATTTTGCACTTAGATTTCGTACTCGTGAATATATTTGATCTTCATACCGATGTGTTTCACGAGTATGAAATTTCAGTTTACTTTATCAGAGTTACGATACAGCAGCCTGATACTGAGGTGCTCGTTTAACACAGATGCCTCTTTATTATAAGCGCTGGGTTTACTGATCAGTGGACAAAGAGGAAATATGGGTAGGGGGTATCAGTAAAGGAAGTGTACAGGAAGAATATGATAGGTCAGCAAAATATTTTGTTTTTGGACACACAAAACATTGCAAAACACGTCGTGCAAGCAAAATATCAAATTTTGCATTTCAGGAAAACCATAATGCGTAAAACACACAGATATAATCGGCGTTGCAATAACCTACATATTTTCAGAAAACATCAAGAGGAAGCATAGCGCATCTTTGCTCTCTCGCTATTGCATATGTCAAGAAACACGTACATACTTACATACATTTATATACATACACACACATTATATATGTCCGTATGGTGTACATATATATAAAATCATGCGAAAGCCATTGCTCTTCGAGAAATACCTTGCGAGTCAGGCGTTGTGTCGTACGTTACATACGTTTTTTTTTCTTTCTTTTCATCTCTCTCCCGCATCTCTCGCGAGGATACCGCGCAGCTGGAAAATTTATTCGTGCATCGGCTCCAGTTCCATTCCCCCTTTCAGCTGCTCGTGCTCTCTCCTCCTCGTCGTCGCTGATTTCCCGCGTCAGACTCTCAAGGAAAAAATGGCCCTCTTGTGGCTCGTCACTTTCTACGACATGAAATTCAATTTCATCAGATTCTATGAGACTTTTCTGATGGCGTTATTACGGTCGTCCTCGTGCTCAGATCAGCCCGGGGATTATACGAACGGGAATGTGCCTTTTGGCAAAGGGATCCCCGAATAATACGACGCAACGGCGGATTATTGTCTTTTGCAATGCTTTCTCTCTCTCTCTCTCTCTTTTGGCTGAAACTAAAAGCGACTACGTAGGTATACGCGATTTGCTCTACTGTATGTGTGTGTGTGTATGTGTGTTATATTTAACAGACGAAATTATATAATTTCCACCAAAAAAATTACACATCTCAAAGGCAAAGTAACAATACGATAATACAAGAAAAATATTTAATGTTTAAAATTTTTAAATTGGAGAAGCTGAAAGAATTGTGTTGGGGAAGATAAGTATCAAATACTGTTTAATTATACATTTTCTGAGATAACGAGATCTCTGTGTTGGAGCTTGAAAAATCACTCTTTCAATGTTTTATTTGATGATTAAATGAAGAATCATCCGACATTTTCTATCGTTATCCGTTTAATACGCAAATTCGTAAAATGAGATAATTTAAAAAAATAGCAATACTTTAAAAAAGATTATATAATGCTTATTAATAGCGCTCTCTCTCTCTCTCTCTCTCTCTCTCTCTCTCTCTCTCTCTCTCTCATGCAGTTTGCGTTAACGGTTCGTTAGAACTATTCTTCTGGAATTCTCGCAATGATAATTATGAAAATGTTCAGAAAAGTATGTCGCTATTCACATTGCGCTGCAATTTGCATTGTTCACATAGTCTTTTTTTATACAGGAAAGTTTTGGCAAATACATTACATTGCTTCTATATCGCTCACAGATTGCATTCATTATACATCCGTATTACATTCGTGAGAAATAATTTTTTTTTTTTTAATTTAAATGTATAGCTTGTATATATGTCTGTAGCGGGCGATTTTATTTGTTGCGCGTAGTTTTGGCGAATATGCCGGAAGCTTTCTCTCTATGGAATAGAAAAAAGGAATATTGTAACGTAATTACTTCAGCACGAAATGTCTAACAAACTTCGCATCGTATACGCAATTTTTTAAAAAAATTGTGATTGTGTATTTTGTTGTACGTATACATGTCTCATCTGTCTACCTTTATTACCTTCATTTTTATCGAAGATACACGTCACCAGAAAAAAAATTGCCATTATTAGTGTTTTTTTTCTCTCAACCTAAGACTTTCTTTAGATTTTTTGAATGATCGAGAAAGTTTTGTAAACTTTCTTCGACGACGTGATAAATTTAAAGCTCCGCGAATTTAGAATACCGCGTAAACAATTGGCCGATCCCCGAGTTGAACATTCCCGCTGAAATCCTCGGTTACGAAGACAGTTTAAAAAACAAATTTGTAATGACTGCCGGTGAATTATGCAGCGATAACAAGCGACAGCAAAACACGATTATTTTAGCATAGCGAGGCGAGATATGGTAATTCGCTTCTGGTTACTTGTGTGTCTACGAGCGATCGCACAAGTCGGCTTCTAACACGACTTTGCGTTTTGCATTTCATATGCGCGTTGTCGGCCCAACCGGCAGAGAATTATCCACCGCGAAGCGTAACCTGCACTTAAGTGTGCCGCACAATGTCGCGGGAAATATAATGTGCTTAACCTTGCCTTGACAACGCTAATAAACAGTCGCATGTCTTGGAAATCAGGACCCGGCGGTGCATTCGAAATTTCTTATCGATGCATGTAGCTGCAAACTGCGATATTCTCATTGGACGTACGCACGCGGGTTTTGCTTGATTGGCGCTTGTGCGAGATCTGCCGCGCAGATAAATGACTTTTTAATGAGGCGTTACGAGTCTGCCATTACGCGAAAAGTTTTTTTTCGGTGCACGATTTACGTCCGAAGACTAATGATGCAAGAAGCGCGACACCTTTGATGAACTTTGGTAGTAAAGAAACGCGCGTGTATAAACGAACGAAAACAAGAAGCGGCCATAATAATTTATTAGCCGCCAATACGTTATACAATAAAAGAGTATGGAAGATTTTCCGCGGCTATTTTAGAATGTGACAATTTTCCGCGCGCAACCGCTGCCAAAATCGTATTAAAGTTCGGTCACAACGTTTACAGACACACGCGACATTATAATGATGCGTGGCCTACGTCCAAATGACGAAATTTCATCGAGAGCTGAAAATATTGTACGAGAGAACGTGCAATATCGTTTCAATGATAATTTACGCTTCAAAGGCACATAAATTTAGATATAATAAATTAATAGCCGATATATATATAACACATGTATACGAAGAGCGGATGTACCACTTTCTATGTGTGTTTGTGTATGTGTGAATTCCCCGCGCGAGATGGATTTTCTACGCGTTTAAGGAGGAACGATAATCTCTATATAGGGGAACGTTGAATTTTATTTACCGGCTGCGAGATATTTGCCGTATACTGTAATGTTCGTCGTTGGCACGCAGTAATTGCGAGAGACGCATTTCGATTGACGAATGCATGTACACGTAACAGATTCCCTGCAATTAATCTGAGCACCGTGTGTCGAGCACCGAGAATGACGGTCGGGCAATTAACAATGGCATTGTGTTGGAGTATGCAGCGCGTTCATAATAGCGCTATACCCATTTCCACTTCCTGCACACGGTGTCGGGACGTCGTCGTTACAAAATTGTGCCGTTCCGTGTTTATTTTTAATTTTTATTCGAGTTTAATTCGCGAACGATTGATATTTTTTTTTCGCGAAGTAAAATGTTCGTTATTTTTCTGTTACTAGATATCAATTGCAATATCTATCAATTTTAGTCATTAATTTTAAAAGATAGCAATACAAAAATAAAACAATCATTTATTTGTTCTTTCTTGTATTGCTATTAATTTTAGAAAATAGTAAATACCAAAAAACCAATTCTATTACAACGATAGTGTAATGGTTTTTAATTCCATCACCGATTCGATGTTTTTTTTTGACGTTGAAAGTAAAATGAATAACACCACGTTTCGGTCGCGCAGTGTATCTCAATCTGTGTGCGATTTCTTCCAGTCTCGCTCGATGCTAATATTAAAAAGTTGTGTCACTCTTGAAATGCAGTGGCGATTTAAATATATCGAATCTACGTCACACGAGCAATCGGATATTACCATCCATGAATTATGCACTAACGTCCGGAACTTAAGTCGAGGAGAGATGGGAGGCACGCGAGAGAGAGCTTTACGCCGCTGCGACTGGCTCGTCTGATTATGACCTATGACTATTCGATTGGCCATTATTCACTTGAGGGGAGAATAGTCAGATCCTCCTTATATACATACATAGAACTTGAAATGAAATTGTTTGAGACGAGACGCTCGTCTTCTCGCGTCAAGAAAGCGTATAAATCTTCGTGTAACTGTGGCTGTTATTTCTCTCGAACTCGGTGAATCGAAGTCGGAGATCAAGCGGTTTAATCTCTTCAAGTTTCCGCCTCATTGAGGTCAAGGAATATCACGTCGATAGTTCTATTGTGAAGGTACGAACCTTTCCGTCCTCCAAATTAATTGATGCCTCAAGTATGACCGGCTGTCAAAAGAGGAAGGAACAGAACGCAATCTGCGGTCTTGGTTAAAGTCTTTCTTTATCGAGGTAAGACTCGGTTATAATGAATCGTTCCACTCGATTAACCGAAGTCGAAGCAAATGTTTTATTCTCTCAGAGATGTAAGAAAACTTGAATTCTTGAGTGCGCTCCGGGCTCTTTCGCGGAGAGTCGCGCGAAAGAACCGGAGGAAGGAAAAATTTGCACATGTTTGAAACAATCGTGTTTCTTAAATATTTTAAATAATTTTGCTTTTTACATTCAATATGGTAATTTTTAACAAACGTTTGTGAATTTTTTTTGTGAAATATTTATTAGCTTCAAAATTTATTAAAACGTGCCAAGTCAGACGGTTATAACTTTTACCGTCGAAGGCCGAAACGTTCCGCTGAAGAGACGAGATAAGATACAGCAGCGGAACGAAAAAAAATTCTAATATATGCGCGATAACTCGGAAAAGAAATAACAACATAGTTATTAGAGACTTATGAATAACCAGGAAAACTTGCTCTTCGATGTTTATGTCACTGTTGTGACTGCGCAATGAGATGCGCCGCGGGAGATTGATCGTATTATTTAACAGATTTACGCTATACGACGGTTTAACGCAAAATGCGATAAATGCTGTTAGCGAGGTAATCTTACCCGGTGATATTGAGCGATAAAAGTCGAAGTAAACCCCATATCCTGTTACTGTCTTTTACTTTTCTCGCGCAAGAATGGGGAATAAGGTAAAATGTTTAACTTCCGGGATCAAAGCTTGGTTTTCGCATATACGATTACATTTCATACATTATGCATTGGGACTACATCTTGTGAACGCATTTGCAAGTTAGTATTTAACCTTTGCAGAGAAGCGCGCGCGAGAGAGCTCTTTCAGATAAGAGAGAAGCACAAATCACGGTTTCGTGTTATTCCTCTGTCGTGTGTGTTCGACGTGGAATTTGACGAGCCAAATGCAGTTTCATTTCAAAGATCAAAGTTACCGTGAGAATCGAAGGTTCCAATAGTAAGTAATTTAATCTTTGAGCTAATCCGTTAGCGATCCGTTTGTTCTACTCAACATTTAATTTAATCAATTTGCCTACTTTGTCTACCAATTATCTCCTTGTTTGCGATGTGTAGCGACTCAGAAACAAGAATTATTTTGCTCTATACTGTTATTATATAAACGTTATCTTACAAAGTAACGGTTTTTGCGCGGTCTTCTCTCTCTCTCTCTCTCTCACTGAAAATTTGCAGCCAATTTCTCTCAGAGTATTTGCTAGATTTCAGTCAAACTTGTGCTTCACTTCGTACTGCCAAGTTTAACGTCAGATTGAACAGATAAAGGGGGAAGGATCTCTAACCGCGCGAGTTGATTGCTCAATTAAAACAGATTTGCGTGTTCTGATCGAATGGTAAATTTCATAGGTTCAGTTATAGTCAGGATTTCGCTGACTATTTTACGTTGACCGCACACTCCACAAATAAATGTTGGTGATACACTTGCACGCGGGAGAGAATCGACGAATGTCGAAGCCTCGAAAATCTAACGAGTTAAATTCTCTCAAAATTGCACGAGTAAAAAAAACTGCAATGCCGCCAGTTGTTTTTTTTTTTTTGTTGTTGATTTCTACGTAATTTTCACCTTGAAACACAAAATCTACTAAATGAAGATATATGATACACATTTGAATGTATTCTCGAGAGAAAAAACTCTCATATATTTCGAGTTTACAACGAGCTCTTCAATTATTATGGCACTCAGCGCCACTAGAAAACTAGCCGAGAATTTATATTGCTTTGCCAGCTTCGGATTTATCGCGAGCAAGCTTCGCGCGCCAACTGATATTACGCTCCACTTCCTTAACTGAATCAAACATTGTCATTCCAGCTATTGTTGTTGCTCATATTACGAAAATTGTTATCAATGTAATAACAGTCCTATTGCAATATTGCGATTATCACATCAACAATTGTATTAAGTGTATATCAAACGTATTTTACGCGATCGTGATTAGTACAACAGTACGAGATGCGCATTGAAAATCAATATACAAGAGAATAACGGTGATATAAATATAAATTTTATTTGTGTAAAAAACTTGTAGATTTTTTAAAAAGACTTTATTTTACGTTTCGATCCCGGTTGGGATCCTCTTCAGAAATATAATAAATCTATATAAAACAAAAACAATGATTTGCAGAAGTAAAATGGCCAATGTGAGCCTAACACAGTTGACGGTGTGAAATATCTTATTTAAAAAATTTTTAAAAAAATTTGTTTATTTAGTTAACGTTTCGATCCCGGTTGGGATCCTCTTCAGAAATAAGATATTTCACACCGTCAACTGTGTTAGGCTCACATTGGCCATTTTACTTCTGCAAAGTTTTTTACAAAATTGGAGCCTTTACGCGAAAAACAATGATACATATTATCGCAGATGGTCCGAAGTAAACAGATACAAATTTGAAAAAGGTCATTATTTGTGTAATGTGTGAGAGAATCAGTATAAAATATATATTTAATAAAGCTCAGAAAGAAATATATAAAAGGGAGAAAAAAAATCAAAGACTATTTTGGGAAAGACGATTGTTTGTCTGAAACAGTTCATTGAACTCGAATCAAATAGACGGTCGCATTCGACACCATGTCTACCCACGCGAAGTTATCAAGTGTCCCCCCGAACGAACAAGATTTTCCCAAAAAATCTGGACGTTTTTTTTTATAAAACTCCACTTTTGTTTTATTGTATTTCTTATGTCAGAAAACTGCATATGTTGGATACGATTTTTTTTTGATACACTTAATTGTGTAAAAAAGTCATCCGATGTAATAATTCGCGACGAATGACTGACAGAAAAATCTTTTGCCAATTTGAGAGACTGTTCGTTAATCGAGTTCTCTAAATTTGCCTTGTGAAAATGTGCGATATAAATCACAATTGCAAATAAGGTTTTGCATAAAATATATCCGGACATTTCCAGGATATGAGATTCTCGCGCAAGCAGGCATGGGCATTTAGCTCTTCCGTATTTCATTCTCTCTCTTTCTCTCTCTCTCTCTCACACTCTTCGAACCTTCATTATACGGATGTCACTGACGAACATCTGGGATTTGCTCATTACAGTTAATTACCGTTTTTGCGGTCGAACAGTGAATCGTCGTGCGTTGTTCTCGTGCCACGTGCGATTTCACGTCCGGTCGAAAGTTTAAGTCTTTCGTTCCTCTCAAACCCTTGTCATTGCTCGCTGGAGGGTCAAATCGATATTCGACATCCGCAAAGGTCGCTTGGCTCTGCCCGTACTGCGCACCGTGCCTCTGGTTAATGTTCTCGACGAGAAATTCTTTAGGATTTGCGCGCGATTTCTCGTTCGATTTCTCGTTCGACGCTTTACTAAAGCGATCATCCTCAAATATTTTCTCACCAACCAGATATTTAATCACTTGAAAAACAACATAGGCGAGTGGCTATACGAGCGCAAGAAGTGTCGTAAAAAAAATATACCCCGAAAGATTCTTTCACGCAGATGCTTATACAGATTTAATAACATGACAGAGTTATTCCTTCGAGATATAACTCGATATATAGGTATACATGTAGATTTACGTGTCAAAAGCACATAGTCAGAAATAAATTTCGATAAATGATTCGTGAGGGAAAAGGGAAATAGATTGGCGTACGCGAAAAGCGGTTATAGGGATTACGATTTTCCACACGTCGACCCTTCTCATATCCGATACCTTCTACGTCTAAACAATGTTCGCATACAGATTATTTCGGCATTACGGATGCCCGTGCGCGCTCGTTGTGTGCGATTTGATGTGAATTTCGAAATTCCTTGTAAGCAATAGCGGACCACGCTGTGTCGCATTTGCCGTTTATTCCCCTTCCCCCCCTCCGTTAATATCGTATACGTACGTGGCGAGAGAGTATGCCATTATCCGGCATGTCGAGGAATAATGCTCCGCCGCTTGCAAGTTTAATCAAATGAGCTCAGATATACGAACAGCGTGCGGAATGCATTATCACGTGTGCGTTATCATTCGCGAATATATAATACAACGTGTCAACGCGTATTGTAAGCGTGCATCCATTCAGGATGCCATATTAAGTTTCTTAAAATGTATCTTGAAGGTTGATGAAAGATGATTAAAGTTGCAGCGAGGTTTGAGGGACGTTTATTCTCATTACATTGATTGCTCTAAAGTCACCTTGCGAGCAGTAAGGTCACTAAGTTTGCACGCGAATCTTGATGTGGAGTACAATTACTCAAGCGAGAATGTTAAAAAGAAAGAGAGAGAGAGAGAGAGAGGGAGAGAGCTTTTTCCATTTTCACCTTGAAAATTTCAAGGATTATCTCGATCGCGCAAGTATAATATACAGAACATTATGTAAGCAACAATATATTGCTAAATATCAAAATTGTTCGTAGAATTGTTTTTTACTCCTTTTATTTGTTAAAACGCAGCAGTTCAATAATATTTACGATTGTAGTTCTATCGTTATTTGCATATTCTGCAACTTTACAAAAAAAAATATATATATATATATAACGCAATTTTGTAAAAAATATCGTAACGCAAATATACGCAAAGTGTTACATGAAAAAAAAACAATAAATAATAAAATAAATAAAAAATAATAGTTAAATAAACTTTGTTACGTATAATAAACTTTGTTACATATTTTGCGATAATTTATAATATAATTTGCCAACACAATTATATTTTATTACCGCGTCAATTTTTATTCACGCAAACGTGTTATTACATTCGCGCATTATTATTTATCCTCTTTTCCGCAAACATTTGTGATATCGTATGAAATGGAAAAGGTTAAAGTGAGGCGGATGTAGTCCATCGATATATGGAATGAATAAAAAAAAAGTATAACTTACATTTCTGTTTACTTGAAACTCGTGGAATGATTGTGCTCGTTTCATTCGAAGTGGCTATGTATTTTCTAGAGAGTATTTGGAACTGGAACCTGTGATATTTTAGTAAAGTGTGTATAAATGTCACGATAGAATCTGATCCACGCACACACACACGGACTTACGCACTCGTATATCAAATACGTCGTATTTTGAAACGTCCAAAGTAGAAAGTATGAAATATATCGCAATTAATGTCAAATGCAAATACAACATCAATGTATTATTAATCACAACAGTCGATCACACTACTGCTAGATATCAAATTAACGGGTTAAAAAAATTTCCTTTATTCAAAAATGCGAATTTTTGAACTGGAAAAACAAAATTCTCGCAAAATTATGCAGAATGACGCATTAATGTCGTGTTTGCCCGTTACATATTATGCATCGTTAACTAGTGCGGCATCACGGTGGCAGGTAATACAATTGTAAAATTAATTGGGCTTTGTAATTTGCAACGGTGGCGGAATGTGTAATCGCATCACAGCGAATCACGCTCGAATATGTTTCGAGAATCCGGTGTGCAATTTTCATTATCCGTATTCATTTACTTAATCAGTAGAAAGTCGATCAGATTTCCAACAAATTGCCAATAAATGATTATTTGTTCTTCTTCCACTTTTATAAAACCCGGTACAGGGATTAGAAAAATATAAAATTTTTACTCTTCCATCGCGTAGATGGAACTTGCGAGTAAACTAAACGGATTAAACTTAACGATAAAATACCGAGTCCAAGATTGCTGTAACAAAAGTAAAGAAAAAGCATTGATGCATCCTGCGAAAGTTTAATGAGGCTTTACCGAAGATCATCCTCTTAATGGTCGACGTGTACGTCGGGATACCGCGATGCGTGTAAGACGACGACGTGATGCGCTCGAGTGCATCACCGAAGAACGCGGCGCATAGGCGGCGATCTCGATGGCCGTTGCTCCGCTACAAGTGGAAACGAACGAAGAATATACGGCGCGGACTTCGGTGCAATCTTGTCGATGCGACCGTCTCTCTCCGCTTGCGTAACCGACGCGGCGTTATTCAATTGCAGAGACTCTCAAGGTTCTTTTGCCTCGGTGTTCACGCAAGCGTTCGAAAATATTGCACGCGTTCATTATCTTAACGTCTTCTGCGTCTTCAAAACGTCTTCTTTCGATCATCACGTTCTTTCGCGACCACGTTCATTAACGATCTTTCGTGTGCGATCGTCGTGCAAGCCGAATGTCGAATTTGTGCGATCGTTTATTCGGGACACGTTTGTTCCCTACCCGTGACATGAAGAAAAATTATTTCCCGGGGATGAGCGAGTGTGTACGTGCTGAAAGAAATCCCCGTGAACACATCGGCGGAGCTTGTCGGCGGCGATGCATCGCGATGCGTTATTCCGATACGTTTCCTCTCGCTCGTGTTGCTTCCCTTGGATCGAGTAATGACATTCTATTTATATGAAGAAGAACGGCCAAAAATAAACAGGCGTATTCGATTATCTATTTCGAGATCTCGCATCGCTCTCTCACGAAGGTCGCATCTCACGAATTTCGTATTCAAGGGTATTAAGCGCCGCGTGCCTCCGTTACCGGCGCTCGTTAAATCGATCGCTGCCCTACGAACACGACCTGCATTGCAGCTACTTGAATAGGGACGCCGCGCGTATCCAGATTTTCCAATTTCAACGCGTTTGAATTATACGAATTTGCGAAAATGCTCGTCGCACGATGAAGCCATTTCGTCTAATGAACGCTTTTCACATTTTCGTAAATATAAGGTACATATATATATTTTTACACGATGCGAAAACGCGCGCTCTGCGGCGACCATTAGTTGACGGATTATTATTACGCTACTTTGCACACGCACCGGATTAATTTAATTACTGTTTTATATTCCTAAATTCGACTAAATTTATTCGGATTTTATTTAATTCGCGGGAACTCGGTGCAGAATAACGACGCAAGGATTGTAAATCGATATCCGCTAATTGAATATACCTTTACAGTCGAGTGGTCATTCGTTCGCGAACTTATATTATTGCGAATATTTGTTTTTTTTTTTATTTTTTTTATTTTTTTTTAAGTGGATTTATTTGTGCTTGATATTTTTCTGTTCTGGAAAACATTAATGTAACAACAAACGAAACTTAAAAATAAACATACAAATATTGCTTCTTCTGTATTTATTTGAATGCAAAATTTGTAATTACGCGCGCGCGCGCGCGTGTGTGTGTGTTTAAGAAAATATAGTTTGGGAACGATGTTAATTACATAAATTATGAGTTATTAGTGAAATGTGTAAAATATGTACCGGCACGATCGAGTAGTTTTTCGGATGGCCACGAGGGAAATCACTAAATTATCGAAAACTCCAATCGTTGCAGCTTATGTCTGTCTGTTAATATTTCTGTCGGTGCAATATAACATCGTGTGACGGCCATCTATTTTCAACGCTCCAAGTTCCGCGAAGTGAATTGTCTTCCGCAATAAATAAACGAAGCTTGTCGCACAAGCACCCGATAAATTTGCCCGATAAAAAAAAAAAAAGCACAAACAACAAAATGTCTTACGTAACGCTATCAAGTTATTAATCCTACGGTCGCGAAGAAGTGACGATTTCCTCTTCTAGGCGAAGATAAAGAATAGAGATTAAACCGTTTGTGCTGCGCAATGTCGCGCGATGGCGGATCTGCTGACGTTCTTGCATAAAATGAGTTCAACCGGATGATTATCCTTGAACCGTCAAATGCCATGAAATTTAATCGCGCAAGTTGCGACTTAATCGCGCGAAGAGCGACAGCGCAGCAGCAGTAGCAGCAGCAGCAACGACTCTCGTCGCGATCGGCAACTTGGAGCAAAGACTCGGAAGAAATTCTGCTGAACGCCCTATTAAGTCGTTTCTCCGATAATTCTCTTCATCGACGACGAGGATCGACATTGTCGCCGTGACTGCGAATGCAATCTATCGTTAAGCAATCCTGCGAACTTAGTAACTGCGAAACTTCAGGATTTAGAAGTTTTCCAATAAGAGCAGCTTTCATACGAACTGAGCGTGTCGTCAGCGCGCGTTTCATGTTTTCACGCGACATCTCGTAACTCCACTCTCGTAACGATTTCACGGATGACAGTTGCTGAAAAAAAAAAAATCTTACGCTTTCACGAAACGCACGCTTTTCCTCGCAGCTGTAAACATCATACAGGACGTTCGTGTAGTCGACTTCGATTTTAATAATCTTCTTTTATGTATATGTATATATATGTATATAATATGATTGATAGGTTTACTAATGATTTATCTTTTGTATGCTGAAGAAATTTCTTAAGATCCTATTATATCCCATTATATTTGGATCTTCTTTGCTAAACGAGGTCCTAAATAAACTCCTCGCCTACTGCGAGAGTCATTGTTTAATGATAGGTTCTCGAGCACGAAATGGACTCGCACAATAACATGTCCAATGGCCATTGTTATATTGTGCAACATAAAGTGGAACAAAGAAGATAACTGCGTAACGGACAATGAAGCGCGAACTTTTGGCACGCCTCGGAGTTTCGTCGTGTTGGGCGAGAGCAATCGATTTGTCGCGGTCGCTGTTTCGCGCTTTATCGACGAACTGGCGATTTCACGAGATGTGTGTCGCGCGGAAAATTTTCGCCGAGCGTACCGGCGCAGAAGAAAACGCACGTTTAGAAGCAAATTTTACATCCAGTATTTACGCGCGATACGCACGGATGTCTCATGTGTTTGTACGTCATCAGACACGACAGCCACGGCAGCTCTATGACTGAAAGTGATTTTAGCATGAATTGGCAGCGTTGCTCGACGTGCTATCTCTTTTCGCATAATAAAATTCTGACTGCTTGATCGAAGGTCAATGTCGCGACGGACTTTTATTATTTATGGAAAGATTCGGATTAGACGTTAAGTAAAAGATCTTCTAAAGATTATGCATGAAATATAGATCTCTTGAGAAAAAGTAAGAACAAATCTTTTTTTTTCTCCAAAAAAGAGTATCTTGCTTTTTATTTTATTTCACATTTTATTTCTATGAATTTATTCCCATGTACATGCTAGAAATGTTTCGAATATTTTTATCACATTTT
Organism: Pseudomyrmex pallidus; assembly: GCA_014825455.1. Lineage (NCBI taxonomy): Eukaryota > Metazoa > Arthropoda > Insecta > Hymenoptera > Formicidae > Pseudomyrmex > Pseudomyrmex pallidus. The sequence goes on along the minus strand of QVNV01006123.1, from coordinate 182,883 downwards.
AAAATAAAAATCAAAGGATATGAAGCGAAAATTTTTCTCAGTATAAAATATAAGAGAATACAATTAATTTTGGAAATAAAAAGTGTAAAAAAAATTTAGAGTAATGTATGAAATATAAAGTAAACGAATGTCTCTTTCCGTGTGTATACATTTATTTTATTTTTTGAAATTTCTCACACATTTTTTGATAAGCTTTATTAAGAATTTATAAATACACAGAGAGAAATAATAATTTTGTGGTCATGTAATTTTCTCCTGCTTTCTAAAAGCTTTCTTAATATTTACTAAATAAAACTAAAATAATAATTTTAATTGATAATAAATTACGAACTATACAATAAATTTTATAATGACGTAATTATATTAAATGTAAACATTGAACAAATTAATAATGAATGTTATATGTATGTTCGTGGGCGCACGTGAATTTACGAACAATATATATTTCCGCATTTTTTTTCGAGCGAGACACAATTGTGTCTCTCTAAGTTCTTTAATTCTATCTTTATTCCACTGGCTGTATTTCACGCGTTAAACGAAGGATCTAGCGGATTTGCGAATAAATTCCTAGATTAATTCTTAATTGATCGGACGCTCGCGACGAATTCAGGTAGCGTCAAAGTATAAAAAAGGGTTTTAAAGAGCTCTATTGTTTCTTAAGTCCTCTTTAAGAGCCCGAACAAAACAACTTCGGGACACGTGTTCTTCTCACGTGTTTTATCGATCGAAACGACGGTAACGCAAAGTGATGGTATCGTGGCGGTTTGATCAGCGCTTTAAGTATCGATCCACTGAAAATAGTCAAGATGCTGAAGATACCCGCGCGCGATCGTGTAAACAGAATATATTTAATCGCGTCGACGACAGTTTCGCGTCTTGAGCAGCGATACAGATCGATCAACAGTAAAAAAAAAAATCTACATCACGTTAAAATATGCGAAATCTAAACTCTAAACGTAAAGTATTCAGTGAAAAATTTCGAGTAACTACCAGATAGAAAAATGTGAAGATTAATGCTCATCTTTGTAGACCAACGTAGAGCCAACGTTCACATGTGAACGGGTTCTGCGAAAAGAAGAAAAAACACTTCCATCTTTCTGTGTACTTTGTTCTCTTTTCCATCCAGTATAACGGTTGGCTGGATCAACGTCGACGATACGGGAGTTTCGAAAAAAACTACCGCTGTGTGTCTGAAAATTACCTTACCTTTTCTTATCGGCAGCGTGCACCTTGTTTTGTTCCGCAGAATCGAATATATGACGGTCACTGTGCAAAACCGTATAATCGCCACCGCTCTTATATATGTGCGGAGAATGAATGTATGAATGTAGAGACTTAACGATGCATTTACAGCTAACAAAGAACATCCTGGAAACACAGTTTAAACCGTTTAATTTAGGCGCGTTTACGTACAGCGCGAGTACACGAGAACAATTTGCGAGTATCGCAGGAAGTAGTTAAATTTTTTTGCCGCGAATGTTTGCACGGCACGAAAATGCATGGCGCGGCGGCAACGGCGGCGGCGGCGGCGACGACGACTTTCGAATAAAAACATGTCGAACACGCGAGCGCGGTGTTGCAGATTGTGCATCGGAACGCAAATAATTATTTACAGCCACGCTCTTGCTCAAGCACTTTCATTAAATGTTAATATTCATACGCCGTGCGGAGACAGCGCACGATCTTCTTGCTTGCGACATAAATGTCAACTTGGATTTTTGTGCGAGGTTTTGTATTCTATTCACTTCGCCGTGTAACTCCAAAATAGTACTCCAGTTTTATCTTGTTCTCAGTTCATTACATCTCGAAGTAATCTTGATTGTTTTCTCGGTACCTTGTTACATTTTGACGTTAACATCTTGCTCTCATGTTTTCTCAAGAGTTTTACTCAGTCTTTTTTTTAATTTCTTTTACTAGTTTTTCTAAAGAGCCAAGATACTTAATAAAGCGGTCTGAATGCTTAGATTACACATTTCAAGATCACGCACACACACACACACACACACACACACAAACAAAGCAAAGATATATTACATTTGCATAGAAAGCGATGATTAGAAAAGGATACCAAGAAATACATTAACATATGAGAATTTCAAGTTAGTTTTTAATTCATTTATATGTAAATATACACTAGAACGATAACAAGAATCTGGAATTCGATCTCCAAGTTACGTCTTGTTACGTGTTGTTCTTCATTTTCTTCCTCACCGTTCAATAGTTTTCATTGCGTTACAACATGCTCCACTTGACAAACAACGAAAAAGCCGGACTTTAATTTTCCAAAACAAAAACTCTTATTTATTTAAAGCGCTTGATTTATTTCACAGTGCTCGGGGTACGACACGAAATCCGCGCGCGTGATATTTTTGCCGTGATATTCCATTCACTTTCCTCTCACTTTCTTTCGCTCCGTATTATTTAAAATCAACGACCCGAGAATTTTTGGTCGAACTACCAAATTGAACTACACCAGGATGGAAAAAAACAGCACGATCGACAATAAAAATTCGTATTCCGAAATTTCTCTTCGCGGCGCGGCTGAATTTAATTTACGCTAGATCGACAGTGTGTTACGATGTTTGGCGCGGCTTTGATCGGCCGAGATCTGGCTTTCGTGTTAGAACGACAGCCGTGGCAGATTAAAGTGCCAGTAAAAGCTGATAGAGATCGTATAAATACGGTGCGCGCCAACGATAGCTTGCAGTTGTTAGTTATTATCGCGAACTTGGAACGAATGCGCTCGAAGGTTGTTCGAACACACGGCATCATTCGAGTCGTAGCGTCACTCGAATATGAGAGAGAGATAATATTTTTATGTGTGCAAAAAAAACAAATATATTTAGCACAAACAAGCATATAACATTTTTTTTACATTAAACTGACAAGTGAATTATTTATAGAGTAATTGCGTTTTAGAAGTATAACTTTACGAGCCGCGCTTTATAACTTCATAGAGAGAGATGGTTGACTTTTTGAATAAATTTTCTCTAATAAACGGCTGTAAAAAACAAAAACAAAAAAAAAAAAAGAAAGCTGTTCTCGCAGCTGTTAAACTTAACGGAAAGAGACACATCGGCGTGAGTTACTTGAGTATAAGCCCTCCGAACTATTACAAACGCGTTCTTGCAGACTAATTAATTTTCACGAAGCGTGTTATGAGAGAATGGTGAGACAAAGTCTCAGTTTTACGTTGAACGCCTCGTTGCGCATAGAGAAGGTAAATGCACACACATACATACGAAAGCGTGCGCTTGTTATATGCAGATAGACAAGCGAGATCTAAACGGAGCATATGTAACAGTAGCACTCCCGCTAATTCTGAAACGATTTGGTGCATTGCGTTGCTTCTTATTATCTCATGCCGATACGATATATGTTCTCGCTATTTCTCATCGCGATATGAGTTCTTTCATAATTACACAGAAAACAAAGGGGAGAGAGAAAAGCGCGAAGATGTCGAAAGTTTAAACTCGAAAAGTTTTATCTCCTAAAGTGTGGTCGAAGTTTGGTAAATTACGTGATACATTTTACAAATTCTCGTCTGGAAATATGTTACATAATGCTATCATTAAAATTCCCCCTCCTCCGAAAACATTTTTCTCGCTTGAAAATGTGATCGTTTCTTTTTGGCGCGCGCGAGAAGCGTTCAATAATTTTTTCATGTATGTACTGTATAAGCGAGCTCCGTCGGGAATAGAATAGAATTTTCTCTGTCGAAGGTATCTTGTGCATACGCGCAAAGAGGAGGAGGAAAATGATCGCCGCTGGAGTGCAATCCATTGAAGGGATTCGTCGCTTTCGTCGACCCCAAACGTCGAAAATTTCTCACAGTCCTTGGGGCGGTGCAAGTGCCACGTCGTCCTTGACGCGGAGCAATCGCGATATGTGACCTCCGCGTGAGGAAAATCGCCCTTCGCGAATCAGACGCCGAGAGAAACACGCCAAACTGTTTTTTTTATTGTGGGTTTTTTTCCCTTCTTCTTTTATATTCGGCTTACGATTCCAAGGCAAACTCTCTGGCACGCGAGTGAAACGCCTGAATATTTCCACTCGCTTACCCGTAGACCGTATATAATCGCGCGTTTTTCCAAGCGACATCTTTATATTTCTGTAGGTATGTCGCGTATAGTAAACGAAATTTTCGTCTCTCGTAGACACGCGAAGCTTTATTTTATATAATATCGAGCGACGTCAAGTTCGCGTACGTCGCCTACGAACATAGCTCGTCAATAGCTTATGTAACACAGGTTCCATAAGTAAAGTAAACAAATGTCCTCAAGAACGACAGGTCTGAATGGGGATAATATCATTCCTTGAGACATAAGAATAAAAAAAAAAAAAAAAAAAAAAAAAAAAAAAAAAAAAAAAAGTAACGACATCGTTGTATCGATGTTTCCATTAGATGATTTTATCGCTCGTAATATCTCCACTTGTTGTGAGCTGGAACAAGTTTGGAATTATTGAAGTCCACCGAGAGTCGCGCAAAAGAGATCGAGGAAAAAAAAAGAAGATCGCAAGGGAGATAACATTTGTTCTTATTTAAACGCGATTTGTTCTTATTTATTATTTATGCCGCTATTTTCTGCACCTTCGGCGAGAGTCTCACGGCAAATTGTTACAAATTCGGTCGGCGATTGTATTTTTCGCCAGTAAATTTTCGAAGAAAATGAGAGCAAGAAACTGCGGAAATAACGTGCCGTTGACGGGTTGCAAGGCCGCGAGCGAACGGTCCTCATCATTTCTTGCAGCTTAGAATAATGAAAGGCCCGGCGGCGGCTTCTTTTATCTACGAGTACATAGACGATGAGCGAGCGGACGCGCTATTTTCGGTTACAGTCGTAATTTTGCAAAGTGTCACGGTCGAGAATTACGACCGAGCTTCTGCTTCCTCTGTCTCTTACGTCTCTACGGGGAAAAACGAGTCAAATTTTCCGACGGATCAGTTGGACAAAGCTGTCATAATCCATATTCTCACAAAGGGTGCGTGTGATGTGAACGCAGGCAAACGGATCTCTCCTGTGTGTGCCGAGTTTCATTAGAAAAGCTCTTTGCCTAACTTTATTCTCATCAACGCACCCCCTTAAATTACGATAATAATTTTCGCGCGTTACATCTCGTATATCTTTTGAAAATTACGGGTGATAATTTATTTTGTTGAGTATGATCGTTAGCGCTTGGTGATCCCGTTTCATTAGTAAAACAAAAGAAGAGACTTTTTATTCGTTAAAACTCAGCTGTATCGCGAAGAGAGATACTGCGTATCTTTGTATATACATAGAAATGACATCATAAAACATAATTTATGAAGTAGCTGATAATTTGGACAACTTTTCTTCATAAGACAGTAAGAATCTCAAATTAGGGATAATTCCGCTCGCGTTCACACTCTGATATTACGGCAAGAACCAAGTGCCATAGAATAAACCCCCAGGAGACACGGAAGGAAGGAATCTTTCCGGAAGAGCTCCTATACACTACGGAAGTTTTCGAACTTATTGTAGCGCTCGCTATTGCAATTATGTAAATAGATCGACACAGTAGTTTGCTCGAAGAGTTTCGTGCTTCTGTACCATAGAATTCTCGAGGCAACTTTGTATCGAGCAATTTTATGAAGAAGCAATGCGGCATTACGGCGATATTTTTTTTTTTTTTTTTTTTTTTTTAATGAAAACAAGTTGAAAAAGCCAGTTTTATTATTGCGCAACGTATAAAAATGTGCGATAGGTAATATTCATCTGTTTCTTTTTTTTTTGTATACAAACTTCAGACTTTTTTGTTTTTATAAAATGTAATTAAAAATTTTTATTCAACATCGATGTATTCAACAATAATTTCAACGAGGAAGAAAGGACCGCGTGAAGAAATCTGAAGGTTTAGGAACTCAATGGAAATCAAACTAAAAGCTACGTAACCCCAACGAGAGACATCTTGAGCTCTACACGTCACATTGATCCATCACGACAGTTTATCACTGCCTTATCACTGACAAGACAACTTGCTTTCCCTTCGATATAGCTTTCGCCGACGATCATTACTTCAAAAGAAATGGGACAGCTCTAGAGACAGCTTTCTCTCTCTCTCTCTGGTTTAGAACAATAATTAAATACTGATATAAAACTTATTGTATAATTTACAATTTCTTCTTTCAAAGGACGGATCTTTGATATGATTTATATGTATTTCAAGATATATATAAAAGATTCGGGGGATATAAATAATTTATTTTATGTAACGTACATATTTTTGACGTACGTATTAGATAAATCTCTCTTCTGAGAGAACAAAAGTTTTTGTCCAATCTGTGAAGATTGATTGATTGATTATATACAGTTTCTTGTTTTTATTAGAAGTATAATTAAAAGTATTAAGTAGGCAGCTGAAGTGTATTAAGTAGACACAAAAGTATATTAATTACAAAGTAGGCTTTTTTTTTCTCTATAAATGTCCATTAATTGGAATTAATTTCGCATTATGTGCGAGGGTGTACTTTTAGAGATAAAACCAGATTATCTTTCAGACATTTTGAATAGGATATCCGAAACTTTTCGATCGCTATAGTATCAGTTTACTTTAAACGTGGCTTGGATACTCAATTCTGCGCTAAACCGCCGGAACGCGAGTATCGATTATTATAGAACAAGCAAAATTTACAGAAGAGAAACATAATATATTTTTCGGCTCCCAACGATAAATTTCAATATTTTTTAATGTCTGCGAACGAGAGATGGAAGATAGAATATGTTCTTTCTCTCGTAGGTATCGGATTTTTAAACGCCAGAGGCACTTTCCGTGATATTTTCAAGAAAAGTCGTAAGATCGCATAAATATCATTAAATCGAGGAAGCTACGAATCTAACGCACATTAGGAAAAATGTTTTTAAAATGTCGGTAAAAACACGTTTTTTGCTACATATAAATTATGCGGGAGCCTCTTTAAACGCTCGCGATAAAATAGGAAGTGAAATTATGCTTTTCAAGAAGTGTTTAATATTTTGCAGTGTCACCGAGATAGAAAAAGCTGGAATAGTATTCACACTGCGACATAAATGATGTATGAATTCGAGCCAACGACAACGCGAGCTTGAAGCTTCGCGAAGCGAGTTTCCGCACGTCCGAATAGCGCAGTGAAGATTTTGGCTTAGAGAATTTGAATCTGAAAAAGTTCTCGACATATTCAATTATACGCTCTTTTTTTTTTTTTCAATTACACACATCAAGAATAAATAAGCTCGAAAAAGTATATTCTTCACGTTTATATTACGCACATATTAACGAAGTCGTGTAATAAATCATCGCGCGCTTTTGCCGAAAAAAAACTGACTATCTGGCAGGAGAAAAAATTCAGGCCAAAAAGATCGTTCTTATATATTGAGAGGAGCGACTTATGTATGCCATCCACATGTTGAGGTGGGTTTTGGGAAGGTTTTAGTATCGTTAATGCGAGTCGCCTGTAAAAAAAAAAAAAAAAAATATAGTCTTACGCATACGACGCGAGCGTGGTTATAAATAATAAACGTTCACGTAGGCGAATGATTAAAAAAAGAACGTTTGCTTAAAAAAAAAAAGAAAATAAAGAGCAAGAAATTTTCAGATAACAATATTTGTCGTCACGAACGAGATTTCGACGATACACACAGTTGCTTTTTGCGAGGATCTAAATCCGTAGACACTAACAATACAAAACATTTCGATATTGTTTAAAGAGAATAATGTAACAGGAATTCTTATTGTACAAGCTATATACAATTGAACAAGACTTGCGGGAGACTTTTCTCCCGAGGGAACTTTTCCACGAGCATTTGTTAATATTTAGCTCTCCATCTTTCTTTATTTCTCTTTCTCTCTCTCTCTGTTTATAATATTAGCAATTTGTAACGTGGCTTTTTCTTCTTGTAATTTTCTACGCGCGCACGTGCGAGCTATGTGAAATTTCTTTAAGGGGATGATTTATGCTTCATGAAATAGCTACGCATTACGGGGCATTTTAATCCGGCTTTTTGCAGCCGCAAAATATCGTGCAGCTTCTTTTGATGTGTCTTGCTACCGACAAAAAGAGATGAAAGAAGACTGAATTAAAGCGCGCCGTAATTCGCGACTGATGCCATGGAACTTTATGCTTCAATTCCGCCGCGATAGATGAAGAGATAAATTCACTCGCACAGCGAGATATTTCCGCCGAGAGAAAAGGGATTTTCCGCGTAATATCGGTTATTTGTAATGTTCGTTTGATGGGGATTCGCACAACGACAGCGGCGGCAAGTTGCGTTTAAACGGCGATACAAAACAAGCTTGGAAATGCGAGAAATTCTCATTACGGTTAAAAGGAACGAGGCCGGCTCATCATTGATCTTTCGAATTCCGTGAGATCTGCCCTTGGCCAGCCTTAGCGTTGAGAATTCTACTTATATTCAACGCTGCCTGCCTCGTGCGATTTACATGCTCGGCATTGTTACGTGATGCGATTTTCCGCGTCGTGGATGAGATATGCGCCCTCGTCTACGTGTCCTTCGCGTACGCGAAATTTTTTCCCGAAGATGCAGGAAAACAGGAGTTGCCGTATCGTTCATGCAAATAAAAGTAATAATAATAGGACGATATCGAGTGACTGTGGCGCACTTCTGCTTGGGTAGCAGGTGCAACAATATTCGCCGGCGGTTTTATTATGTAATTCTTTGATAAGACTTATTGTTACTACGCCACACTACTCGTGTGATTAAAAAAGAGAGAGAAACAACAATTCAAGAGAACGCAATTTTTTTCATGGCTGAAACTCATGGAAATTACAACGCTGCTTCTTTGTCTTTTATTTGCTTAGTCTTGCTTTATTTTATGCTTTTATGTTTCTCGTCATGTCAGAAGTTTGTATAGCGAGCAAGAGGAAAGACTGGGAATTTTATCGCAAAAAGACGTAAATATTAAAATTTAAATAAAATTTAGTTTTCTCTCTCTCTCTCTCTCTCTCTCTTTGTATGTGTACGTGTGTGCGTATGTGTGTGTGAGTGTGTGTGTACGTTCCACCTGTTGATTTTCATTAATATATTGTGTTTGTTAACGCAAAATGTGTTTCATATAAATATAAATTTTCATTTAATCATATTCTTCGCGCGCATTCATACGCTGCATCCTGGCATGTTGATTGCATTGTCAGATACTCGAATAATATTCTGGACATGTGAGCTATTAATTTCGAACAATAGTCCGTGAAGTTTGATCATTTTGATTAATTTCATTAATATTTTTATTCTCTCTTTTGTTCGTTTTATTTTTATATCCAATCTTCTTTTACGCCGGCAGAGCCAGCTGTAATTGTTACCGTTTAGCGTAATTCTCCTCTGTGCCATTTTGCACGGAAAGTGGTATACGCCGTTTGAAAAAAAAAGCTAGAGCCACGGGGAGGTTTTTCATCACCGGAAAATTACGGCGCGATTCTGTCGTCGATTTTAATCTCACATGGCTGTGTGCAGAATGTGGATGCAATAACGATCCAAACATGTATATATATATATATATATACATATATAATCTATTTACTTCAATATCCTGCTGAATAAAATTGCCTCTATTTCAACGAAATTGTGTTTCACTTTTACAAACGCATATTGAATTTGTGTTTCATAAAACCACGCTTTTTTCTGTAAGACAGATCTACGTGATCAAAGCGAACTTTCGAAACGATCTCCTGTTTTAATCTATCATCTAGCTGCGCTCTAGTACAGTTTCTGTTCTATCTACGCACTCTTTGTCTGACATCCATCTGTGGACAGTATAAAATCACGAAATATATATCAAAAATTATCTTTTCCTCAATTTTCTTGTACAGCGCAATATTTTTTGCAACCTGTACAAATATTTACATCTTTCTGCTGCAAGCGATTGTAATATCGTTCGGGTTTTATTTATTTACTTTTTGGTTTTTTTTTTTTGAAAGAGGAAGAGAGAGAATTCTTTATCAAACGAAAAAACGTTGGCTGATACTCGGTCGGTTTTTGCGAGCCTACGTTGTTGCAAAACCATCGCATCAGTTAAAGCACATTCTGCGCAAGGGAAGAAACGTTCTGAATGCATCACGTCGCAGCAAAAGGCGACTATATATTTCGCAGTCAGCTGCCGTGAACCGCGGCGCACGTATGCGCCGCTTTATGCAACAAATCTAAGAAAAACGAGGCAAGCATAAATAACGTCTGTCTCTGGGAGAGAGAAGCGCAGAATATTTTTCATACGGCGCGATTTGTTTCTGCAGAAAATTATGTCACCGACGCGCTACAATCGAAATGCGCTTTATAGGTACATAAAATTCATACGTCTCGCCGACGATCTCTATTTAGCTCACTCAGAAAAAAGTACGCGTGTTTAATCAAAATTTTTTAAATTGAAATCATTTAAAACAGCACGTGTATGTACATAAAATCTATTTAGTTAAATATCATTCTGAATAAAATTGCCTCTATTTTTCTACAAAATTGATTTACAATCGCATATTGTAAATTTGTATTTTATAAAACCACACTTTTCTAAATAAGAGAAATCTTTCTTCTGATTAAAGTGAATTTTAGAATGAATTTCTTGTCATTTCGCAGTAATGAAATATTCACAGTCGTCTTTTGTGAAAACTTTATTTGGCGGCATAAATTAGCCGAGTGGTTATCTTGGAACACGGCTGATCTTATTTATTATTAATGTCGCGCTCTTTTTTCTCGTGTTTTCTTGATTTTGACAAAATCGGTTCGTCGAAGAATAAAAATGGCAACAATAAGCTTTCCCTGGTAGCGATCTTCTTCAGGACCACCGCACGTAGTCGGCCGACGTTCTACCACCGGAATAATTGACCCAAATGTACCGCAAAAATAGCAGATCATAAATTACACGAACTCGCGACAAAAGTGCACTTGACACAACGCTGTCGGCACACGATTGCTGTACCGAAGAAAGAGACAGAAAGATGCAGAAACAGAGAAAAAGAGAGACAGTGTGTGTATGTGTGTATGAGTATGTGTGTGTGTGTGTGTGTGAGAAAAAGAGAGAGAGAGAAAGAGAGATGGAAGCAGGAGACCGGGAAAGAGAAGAGGACGTCCCATTGAAAGTTGCCAACACTCTTCCGTCGTGTCCTCATTTTGAGTAGGAACGAATGGAAAACTGCCGCACCAGCTGATACGCGAATCTCGAAGGAACGCTACGATCGAAACACGTGCACACGTCGCGGCCGAGAAGAGTCGCTTAATTGTTCGTGTAGATTCCGTTCCGATCTGGAGGTCGTTCATGAGTTAGTTAGAATGTCGACGTGATTTGCATCAGTATTGAATTCAGAAATAAATGTGAAAACTTGTTGTAAAGTAGCAGAAACGACAATTTTATTACCCGATCTTTTCTCGGCGCGAATAAAAAAATCTACTAATTCACTTAATAACAAAGACTTTGAGCGCCGTAATTAAGTTGGCTTTAATTAAATAGCTAACGACTCAATAATGTTAGCATAATTCGTCGCGAGAAAATGCTTAGTAATCTTGCACGGGCGCCCCGGGACGTTAAAAATAATGAAGCATTTCTCAGATGTTTTTCAATGCAATATTCATTACCGCTGTACAAGTTTTTTACACCGACCGTGTCCCATTTAAATTAAACACACTTCGCATCTGCGTCCTGAAATGAAAGGGATATTTTCCCGCGTAAGGCTATATGCAAATTTTACTATAACGCTCGCGCTCATTGCGCGCGCGATAGTAGATTAAAAAAGATAGTCCAATGTTCTCAAAGATGCCTGTTTTTTTGTTTTATTTATAGATCCGCACGCTCAACGACATCGTAGCGTCGTCGTCGCATTGAATCGAAAATCCGAAGCTTCTCTAGGACACGTTTCTCTCGATCCGGCTTCGTAAATCTTGTAACGGCGATTAAGCCAACGAGAATCGTCTCGTCCGAGAAGGACAGACACGTAAGAAAGTTTCTTTCTTCTGAATCAAAGATGAACGTTTTCCTGGTGCGTCGGCTAATCGGGACTTCTGTCACTTAAAGCCACCTTTCCAACTCTCTTTTTTTGTACGGACACGAGTAAAGGAAGCAACGAGGCTATCGACGTTCGTTCACGGCGTCGGCAGCCGTCGAACAAAAGAATGACCACGAAGAGCACGTTCGATCCGACGGAGATCTCCTCGTTCGACGTGACGTCGTTGCTGGACGTCACCTCGACCGAGGAGGATGCTTACGCGAACAACAGCACCGAGGTGAACGCGATGGAGATGAACTGGGACATGCCGGACATGCCGTCGACTATCGCCAAAGTCTGCGTTCTCGGCTCGATTATCGCCACAGCCGTGTTCGGCAATCTCTTGGTAATGGTATCGGTGATACGGCATAGAAAGCTGCGCATTATCACCAACTACTTCGTTGTCTCGCTCGCGCTCGCGGACATGCTGGTAGCGATGTTCGCGATGACGTTCAACGCGAGCGTGCAGGTAACCGGCCGCTGGTTGTTCGGCTACTTTATGTGCGACGTCTGGAACTCGCTGGACGTATACTTCAGCACCAGCTCGATATTGCACCTGATGTGCATCTCCGTGGATCGTTATTACGCGATAGTGAAGCCGCTCAAGTATCCGAGCAACATGACGAAGCGAGTTGTCGCGTACATGCTGCTCGCTTGTTGGTTGTCGCCGGCGATCATCTCTTTCGTGCCGATCTTCTGCGGCTGGTACACCACGGAGGAGAACAGCGTGCACCGACACAAACATCCGGAGCTCTGCGAGTTCAAAGTCAACAGAATCTACGCCGTGCTGTCGTCGAGCATATCCTTCTGGATACCGTGCTCCATCATGGCGGTCATGTACTTCGCGATATTCAAAGAGGCGAACAAGCAGGAGAAGCAGATGCTCAGCAGAATGGGTAACGCGATGCTGCTCAGTCACAGACCGAGCAAGGATCTCAATAATTTGAACGGCGAACTGAACAGCGGCGGCTCCTCGAAGACGCTGACTTTAAACGAGATCAACACCGAGCATCTGCACACGCCCACGAAGGACAAAAACATGATGAAGATGAAAAGGGAGCACAAAGCGGCGAGAACGCTGAGTATTATCATGGGAACCTTCATTCTCTGTTGGCTGCCATTTTTCCTTTGGTATGTGTATATTTAAGCGTTGGTAATAAATTAATTTTTTCTTTTCTTCTTTTAAGAGAGTAGCTATTGTACATATATAAAAGAATATACAAAAAAAGATTAAAAAGAATATTTAACAGTATCGTAAAAATTCTCTCAGTGCAAGCATTAAATTCGAGTTTTTTAATTAAGATTCATACGCATTTGTATATGTTTTCTGTTGTTTGTTTCGCAGTTATTATATGCGAGTATGAAATTAATTAATTGTCTTTTTATTTCGGTAATAATGTTTCGCTTTTTTTTTTTTTTTTTTTTTTTTTTTTTTTTTTTTTTTTTTTTTTTTATAATTTGAAAAAAACACAAATAATTCTCAATTACTCAGGTACGTCATTACGGCGGCGTGCGGCAAATCCTGTCCGTGCCCCGACATCGTAATCGCGATCCTCTTCTGGATCGGATACACGAATTCAGCGTTGAATCCATTAATCTATGCGTATTTTAATCGCGACTTTCGAGAGGCGTTTAAAAATACGCTGCAGTGCGCTTTCTGTTCGCTCTGCAGACGGGAGCCGTCGGATCTTGAAGCGCTGGACTTCCGTCGGCCATCCCTAAGGTACGATCTGGTCTAACACGTTAAGGTATGCATTTCTATTGTTTTCTTTCTTTTATCAGTTCTTTACTTTGAGTCTTGTTGTTATGTTTGACGCTCTGAAAAGTTCTTTTCCATGTATCAGAAAATTGTTTTCTATCTACTCTCTCTCTCTCTCTAAAATTCTACAAACGTCAAAACGATATAAAATTTACTGCCGATATCGATTACACGATATATAAATTTCTCCGTACATAGGATGTGTTTGCGCGAGATATATAAATATTTTTATCGTCGCGCATTTGATTCGATGATCGTGATTAATCGAATTTCCTGATACATAAAAAAAAAAAAAAAAAAAACGACAATGTTATGTTTTGCACTATTTAGCGTGATCCCAGTTTCGCGAAACTGCGTGAAATAGAATCTAACTATTGATCGTAACACTAAACTTCGGCTATTTCAGCGATATATAATAATGATCAGTTCGCATTTCATATTTCAAATAATAGACAGCGAGTACGCGAGAGCAATTATACCACGGATCCGAATTTATTTCAAACGTTATATTCGCGGTTCCGAGAAACGATCGTTAAATCCATAAATTAAACCTAATTTAATCCGCGTGGATGTATGGCGTCATGTATCTCCATTTTCATTCTCCGCGCCAATTACTCCATTATTCTGTTCAATTACATATACTGCGTATCTCGCACGAGCTGTATCTGCGATGATGCGCGACGATGATTGAACTGACAGCTATACAAGGGAGAATCAAGAGATACCAAAAGCGCGATTATGTACGTTTTCGCATAACAGAGAGAACGAAGAACGCTCTCGATGCACACTACATATTTCTCTTTGAAATATGATCGCACAAAATGATAACTTATCGACTTTTTGGTAACACATTTTTTGGCTTTTGTATGCAGTTATTCTCTAAAAAAGAGAAAAAAATGGGACACGCGCATAAATATTTTTCTTATCTGTGTTTTATTTGTAAAAATAAAATTGACCGCAAATAGACAAACAATTAAAAAGTTTGCATTTTAAGCTTTTTCAATTATTACGTTCGTTGTGAAAGAGAAAATAAATGTAATAGAAACAAAGAATTTTTTTGTGTTTTTTCAAAGTTTGCGTGAATTTATTGTACGATCGATCGAAGCCTTAAATTATTTTGAGCTTCTTTTAAGTATATTCAGCAAAGACAGAGCAAGCGTTGCACAGACAAATCCATCTATTCCGACTTCACGAAGGAAGTAATTTCCCGTCCGCTTGAATTCTGCTTCCAGATACGACGACCGTACTAAGACCATGTACTCGGAGACGTACATGAAGCACATCGACCGACGAAGATCGAGTGAGTTCGGGAGCAGTCTTTGAGAAACACGGAACTCTACGTAGATTCTAAGTGCATACACACGAGTGCAAAAACACGATTCCACATTTACACATCCTAACACATTCTTACACACACATACATACATACACACACACACACACACACACACGTAACATGCACACATCGATATTATACATGTGCGCGCGCCATATAAACGTATACTCGTATTACATGCATATATATAATACATTATATAAATGTTCGTTAACGTGTTAATCTGTCCCGCCGTTCTCTGCCACTTTGCCAAACGAATGAGAATGAAGGGGATGAAAGGAGACTCACTGTTTTTCTCATGGCGACGACATACATACATATACATACACACACTCACTCACACACACACACACACACACATGCATCTATATATTAAAAGAAAAAAAGTGTGTCGCGCGTATACATTGCCAAAGTTAGATTTTTTGTGTAAGCTTCCGTAGCTCTTCGCGAAAAGTGTGCGTCGTGCTTCGCGGGGATCAATAAAATCGCGTCCGCGGCGAAACGAAGGGGGGTTTCCGACTGAACGACAAATGTTGCCGGGCACTTCACGAGAGGAGGCGATTCCGCTCTTACGGATATCCTATGAGGATACACCTGAGCGAATATAAACTTTGAGAAGCCAACGAGACGGAGAGAACTCGGTTGGTCCTGTAAATCTCACGGTGTACTTTCCTTCGGCCCCGAGGACGTTCTCTTCGCTCTCTCTCTTTCTCTCTTTCTCTCTCGAAACGCAGCTTCCTTCCAGTTTTAATGGCCTCTCTTTGAGATCTGAATTTCGCGGTTTCATCGACACAGTATTGGATCTCGTTTGTATCAGGCGGCAGCGAGCCGTGCGTTTTAAATTCGCTCCATTTTCATAAAAACTAATTTTAATCTATTTATATATATTTAAGACACAAATATATACTGCGAAATTACGTCTTTCGTAATTATACTTTGAGTCGATAAAGAACAAACGTTTCATTACGATCAGATTTTGACGTTCTAAAAGAATTGTTTTGTATAACATGAGAAATTTAACATCACATATAAAAGTGTGTAATATATAATTATAATTAAATTAATAATCTAATCTCTAGAGAGAGAGTCGATGGTATGCATGATGATTTTGTGCTCAAAACTCGAACTGTTCCAGAGCGCGATCAAATCAGCGTCAGATTGCTCGGTCGTTCCCTTTGTATTTGAAACATTTAGAAAATTAAGACTATACTTAATTACAGAAATCAAACGGTTGCTTTTAATTGTACTCAAAACTTCGTCGCTAGTTTTTATCGTTAATTTCGCCGTTTCATATATCGCGATCTCAATTCGTAACAATGCTTTATGAAAATGATACGATTTCATCTCGCGACGTACTGAAATTGGCATGAGAACTAATTGAGTGCTTTATCGCGACTGCGATCGTTGTAAGCATTCGAATGGCTTTCGGAAATTGTAGCGCTTCTCGGGGAAAAGTGTAGTAGTTGTTGTTGGTGTAACTTTAAGTCAGGAAACAGTATTGTTATACAATGTCGCTAATACATCCATACGGACGAATTATGCAGTTAAGTTGTCGTGATTCGCAAAATCGACCTAATTAGAATTCCTATGTAAGTGATATCGTGATGTTACGTCCAAATTCGTCACGTGTCGCGTTCACAAATCGCACGGTGCTGAGCGCAACACTGTGATTCTTAGTTCCTACATCTATAAGACAACGTATACTTTTTTATTTTTTTTTGTGGTTTCCTTCTCTCGCATTACAACGGCTCAGCCAATAATTTCTTCTTCCGGTCTTGTCTCTTTTTCTTTTTCATTTTTTTTTGTTTTTTTTTGTTTTTTTTTTGTGCACAAAAGTTGTCACTTGCTCGAATGTATGGTGCACCACAGCGGGATTTACGAGTGCATTATCGTTAGACAGATATTTATATTTTTCTGTTTCTCTCTCGTCGCTCTTCCAGCGGAATGCCGAAGAAGAAGATATCGATCCTCGTTTCTGTATGAAAGGCACGTCGTAAACGTCAATTTCCTTTGACCGGCGAAGCGGTGGGAAGAAACGGTTGGAAGGACTCGTCTTCCAGTACGGTGAATAAAACGGTGACGATTGTGATCCTGTTTATACGAGTCCAACGAGCGTGCGTTTCATTTGTGCGTTTTCGTTTTTCGCGGTCGTCGTCGCGGTGACTTTCACTCAGTGAAAATCACGTAGTTTTTACGTATTTCGTAATATCCGTTTCGCGTCTCCATGATATATTTGAAAGAAAACCCCCGATTTAGAATCTAGTCATGCGAATTTATAGAATCGATAATAAAAATAAATGCGATGTTCAACAACGGGCCGATCGCCGATCGTCGCGTCGAGAGAACGGTAACAAAAGTAGGACTAATTATCGTTTAAGATGTGTGTAACGAACGCGCGCGAGCGAGCGAGCGATTGCTGCGACATGGACACACATACGATTGGCGATCGCGATAAATTATACAGCACTTCCGTTCGACTCTTCGTTGCGGCGGGCACATTTGCGGTCGAATATGGCACAATCGGACGATGCTATGCTAATTGCCAATTATCGTCGCAGCAGTTAATCGAAAGAAATCGTATTTAGTATATACGATGTCAAATGAAATGCTCAACGGTGTTATTACTGGTAGTATTTGGCGTGAGTAAACTTTCATTACGTGATTACGGTCAGAGAGAAGCAATAAACAAAGCTTTTATTTCGATTATTAAATTCGTCCAAAAGTGAGAATTTACATGCAATATACATATTATAGTGACCGCAATAATACACCTTTAAATTTATAGCTATACGATAATATACTTTTTATGTGAAAAATATAATAATAATAATAATAATAATAATAAAAAATGACATATATTATTTCGAGCAGTTTTTTATTAGTCAAATGTTTTATAACTGATAATAGACAAGAGAAACGATTGCTCATCTCTGTTGCCGATTGTTACTAGTAAGAATCTCATACCTATATTTGTTCTTTCGAGTACTAACGAGCAGAGAACGTTGTAACATTGGAGTATCGAATATTGTATGACAAAACATTCTCCATGGGAGCAATTTTTATGGGGCCGACTACGTGTAAATTTCTTTTCTTTTGTTATTATAGAGGTAATTTGCAGTTATCATTATAGAAGGGGATTGTCTTGTCGGAAAAAAAAGAACTGACTTAATGCGATAGTCTTAAATTTCTGTCGTTTAATAACAATTTGTTATCTCTTACGTATCTTTTATTAGACAGGAATATATTTATAGAGATTTGTAATTAATATATTGTAAAAAGTAATTTTATATGATACCTGCTCGTTTATACACGCAATTGTTAATGTTATATTTTCGAAAGAGAAAACAAATGTCTAATAATTGTTTGTTATCAGTAAACAACACACACACACACACACACACACACACACACATACAGCCTTTCGATCAATATAGAAAGTTTATTTATATCAGATGCTGTAATATATATATACGTTCTTCACTTTTCTTCTGTGATAAAAAGATTAGGGAAATCGTCGGATCTTACAAATCGCATATTTGTAAATAGTTGATAAATGTATATGTGTATTATTTCGTAATAATTATCGAAATGAAACTAGCTACGCAATAATTATATATTGAAAAATGTTTCATCCTGTTTCGGCGATCTTATTCATTAATTCTAAAAAAAAAAAAAAAACAAGAACAAAAAAACGCGTATCAACAATCAAACACACAGTATACGTGACCGTAGAATATATGTAAGCTAATAGATAAACAATGCAAGAGAAGAAATTAACGCATTTTGTTCCAAGTTTGTTCACTTTTTAGTTTTACTGCGTCGCAACGTGGCAACGATTAGCGATACAAGAGAATTTGGTTTTGAACTCGTTTTTTAAAAAAAAAAAAAAAAAAAAAAAAAAGAAAGAGGAATTGCTTAACAAATAAAGAAAAATTACCAGATATTACTTTTCTGCTCTAACAGAATTATCTAATATTTACTTTTTAAAGCAGGTTAATTAAGGTTAATTAAGGTTTTGACTAACTTGACTACGTCAAGATCGATAAGGTAAAACGAAAACATATCAACGCCACGTTGCGCAAAAGAGCGAAAACATGCACAAATACTCTAATACATATAAAAAAAATGACGACTGTCACTCATGTCTTAAAAAAAAAAAAAAAAAAAAAAAAAAAAAAAAAAAACATAATGCATATTGAATGTATCGCAAGTTGACTGTAAATCAAAAGCATATATCTTTACTGATTAAAACAACATGAATCTTACCTTTACATCTCTCTTAATGTGTTTACATCTCATTGCCTCTCTCTGTGTTTCGTCTTTGTTTACACGGTCGCGGCGGGGTGTGCTTAATCTCATCACAGGCTTGAGCAACGATCGAACTATTTGTTTTTCTTTTATGTTACGAGAAAGAAACGCGCTTGTTCGCGAGGGGTTTCAGAAAGAAAAAGAAGTTTCACTCGCATTTGCACGGCGAACGTAGACAACGCAATCATTTACGTAGGACGTAGAGCGCATCTTTGAATCCTAACAATCTCGTTAGGCCGAAGTATAAAAGTCACGGATCTTATTCGTGTGAGGAATCAATTCTCGTCGTTTGATGAAGCCAAACGACCGGTCGAAGATAGAGTGCATCTGACGTTTTTAGGTCGCGTAGATGAACTTCAAAGACGCGTTATTTTCTATTCTCTTCGTTTTCCCCCCGCGCCGCAGAATCAACTATTCTTCGTGAGACGCTCAATAAGGGCTCTGATTGGATCGTAAATTGTGCCGCGTACGGCGGCGGAATGGATGCGCTTCGACGAGTCAAGTCTTTCGTGAATTAAAATATTGCTGAAACGTGCCAATTGTGTGCGCATCGATATATATATATAGTATATATCAATAGCTCATTCAAACGTCTCGACTTTATATGTGAAATTATTGTTTTATTATTGAATATTATAATATGCGGCGCAATTTATACGATGCATTATTATAATA
Source organism: Pseudomyrmex pallidus (assembly GCA_014825455.1). Taxonomy (NCBI): domain Eukaryota; kingdom Metazoa; phylum Arthropoda; class Insecta; order Hymenoptera; family Formicidae; genus Pseudomyrmex; species Pseudomyrmex pallidus. Next base: position 162,822 of record QVNV01006123.1, on the reverse strand, counting down.
TCAAGCATCTCAAAGAACTTATGAATTAATATTATTTATACGGATTATACACACACACATACACACACATAAATAATCCTTCTTTCTCTCTCTCTCTCTCTCTCTCTCTCTCTCTCTCTCTCTTTCCTGTGTAATATTGAGCAATGCGGGCGAACAAAACAGAAATTTCGTTTTGCTAACTGTTTAAATGGGGATTGTATAAAACAGGGAGGGAAGAGAGGGAGACTATACGTATATCAAAGAGTATATCGGATCGCTCATTGAAAAGTAGAATAATGACAGCGCGATCGCGGAAAACGCGGAACGAGGTATTAGTGAAAGAGACGAATTGAATCCCCGTTGAAATAAGCTCATCTCGATAAATTTTAATCCGTAAGATCGTTGTTAAAGGCTCACTACGGCGATGCGGTTATATCCAAAGAGAAAAATGCATTCTCGGTGCCATGAGCATCATGTGCAATCCAGCTTCGATTTAATCAGATTTTCAATTTAATATCATTCATTTTATAACTATGGAGATTTTTTCTGAATTTCTTTCTCTCTCTCTCTTTTTCCTACTTTTTCATTGTCCCACTATTTTTCCAATTGTTTTCCCTCTTTCTCGCATTTGTCTATTTACTTCAATCACACATACATGCAACATCCATTAGAGTCAATTTCAAGCAATCACTCGGTCATTTTGTTGTGTATCGACATAATCGATAATCGCCTGTGTATATTAATATAATATTGATAGAGTCATCTCTCTTTGCGCGGAGCGTTAAAACCCGAAATTGATAGTGGAGTTTTTCGATTTTGCGGATCAATAATTCGGATTTGTGTTAGACAACACATACATACGTCTGACGCAACTATTGACGCGCGGTAATAATACATACGTCGAGAACAGTTAGAAGGGCAGTGTTCATAAAAAAAAAAAATGCGAACGAAAACATATAAAAGCTCTCTTTCCAGCACACAAACTTTTCCGCTTAAGGATTCTTGACCAACCACACCTATCTGCTCTTTCTCTTCTTCCTTCTTTTCCTCATTCTCATCGTTGCGATATTCCCGCGAAAAGTAACACAAATAAGTTGAGAAACTTGAAAAGTTCGTGAGATATTTGAGGAAGAGGAGATTAAATGATGAAAAGCAGGCAACATGGAAAATCCTGGTGATGATCCATACATATATGCATTCTTGTGCTAAGAGTTTTTTTTTCTTTATTTCCTTGTACTTGGTACATTAATAATAAAAAAGAAAAAGAATCTAATTAAACTTTTTTTTTCCAATCTCGATAACTCTTTGGATCTTGAAAGCTGCAGTTAATTTTTTATTTCGACTCTTTACCAAGTTCGAAGTCAATCTTTCTTAGATAAAAATTTATTAAGAAGTTGTAATTTCATCACAAAACTTTTTTAAATTTCACATAGTATTGTGTATTTTGTTCTTATATAGATTGCATTTTATTAATAATGCGTGTGCTAAAAACTAATTCAAACACGCTATAAAAAAAAAAAAAAAAAAAAAAAAAATGTATTATCCGCTTGTTCAATCTCTTTTCTTCTGTTTACATATTTGAAATTTTATAATATCATTCATCATTCTTTTTATAATCGAAAAGTTTTTCAATTTCTTGAAGTTTTAAAAATTTTTTTAATATTTACAAGAAAAGGTTATACTTTCTCCATTGTTTAACTTCAAATATTCTCGAAGACGTTGTGTGTGCTTCCTCGCGACTCTTGGCATTTTTCATTCCTGTACATGTTAACAACGCGACAACTCATAGATCTTCCGGGTAAGGTATTATCACGCCATCATTCTTCGCTTTTCTTCTCTTTTCCCCTTTTGTCCTCTCGCTATAATGTTGGACGAGAGAATGAGAACTACTTTAACGCAAGAAAAGGGCGCGGCGCGCTGATTCTTATTTTGTTTTGAGTAACACAATAGCGGGTACTTTCCGCGATTGGCGTCGACGAAAGCGGAGATTCTCTCGCAGAAAAAGTGCACCGCGAAATAAACAAAATAAAAATAAAAAAAAAAGAAAAGAGAATACGATTATTGATGTTACTGCGAAATTCACGAAGAAAAATGATGGCGGATGTATATACGATGTAATGTAACTACAACCAGATTTTCTCGCCAGCACGAAGAATGGTGTCTCTCGGTTTGCTCTTGGTGGCTAAATTTTTCATGCTTCACACACACAGGACGTCTTCAAGTTCTTCTCATTCATTTTCAATAAAACTGTAGAAAGATACGTACATGAGAGAAAAGATTTTTTTTTTGCTACACGCGCGAAGAAAATTTAATTTTAAAATCCATCAAATTTTATTGCGTAGAATACGAAAGAATTTGAAGACATCTTGTAGAGAAAACGTTTATATTTCTCAAAGAAAAATGAAATCGCGAATAAGAACAAAACATATAGACAATCAATGGCACTGATAACGGAGTTTCCAACGTCAATGGCATCTGTGCCGTGCAGATGACGGATATTAATCGTTGACAATTTACGGCATATTATGCAATAAATGCGACTAATCTGAGATTAAACTGAATGTCGTGTACATAATGAGTGTATAAATGATCACTGTATAGTATAGTCGTTATATAAATATATATATATATATATATATACATATATATAGTCGCAAAATATATGCGATTGTATTTAAGATGTCCACAATTTCTTTTTGTTATGATTTATTTAATGAAAATCGGTCGAAATAAAGATTCTTTTTTGAAATTGCTCCTTTTCATTTACTTCCGCGCCTCAAAATCGCGCGCTTCAAAACAACAATATGCCTTGGGAAATTATTTATAGTTATATTAGATAGTTTATAAATTACAGGAAGTGTGCTCTTTGTGTGACAACGCTCTTAAATATAACAGTGAAGCGTCCATAATCCTAGCGTAGCCGTTGCGCATTGCAGCAACCCCAACACAAATATTTCCGAACTGCATGTACATGCAGCTAACGTAACACCTGGTGTAGGGGATGTCGGCGGTAGCTCGTTACAACTCCGCAAACTCTTGCGTAACAATACTGCATATACGATACTCCGGACTATTTCATCAAAAAACATTCTGGTTAATTAAATGTTTGTTAGCGCAAACAACTGATGTGCCGCTTTACATCTATTTGCAATTTGTACAAATTAAAGCAAAATGCTCTGCCCGCGCGACACATTGTATACGTAATACATTAATGAAGTAATAATATATTATATTGAGAAATATTTCAAGCATATATATCAGTTACATTAAAATGATATAAAACAGAAGAAAGAGAGGAAGCTGTGTACAATATAAAACAAAGAGACAAGAATATTTAGTTTCATTAACATCGATTGGTCACAATTATTGGTCTTTGACTGAAAAAAATTTAGATTATTATATCGAGAAGTTCTATCGATGCAATTATAAAACGCGACAGAAAAATATATTAAAGAAAGCATTGGCAAGAGAGTTGATAACTATTTTATAAGCAAATTGTGTTTAACTTTTTTATATTAAAAAAAAAAAAAAAAAAAAAATACACAGAGTTACAAGTAATTAACTTTGCATTGCGGAAATGCGTGTATGTGTGAATAACAAAGATCACAAGATTATTAAAAAGTTTATATTTCACAGCGGTCAATTAATATCTCATCGAGCACGAGTTTATTTTGCACGCAGTCAGCAATCATTGAAAGAACGCAATAATTGAGTAGATCGAACCGCAATTCCAGAAAGAGCGAATTATTTCGATTTCCCATTGCCCCATCTCGTTGAAGTTTAATTACTGCCAGTGTCGTTGTTAATGAGATTTCTTCAGTGAAAACAGTGAAGGCGAGAGACGTGTAATTAGGAAGGGTATTGTCGTTGTGTGGAACCTTACTATAGAAACATCGATGAACCGCTTCTCAGGTTAATAACATTTTCTCATTAGCGTGCATTTGATATTCTTCATCAAAGTTCATTCACCGTCTAATTCAGTCCACATTTAGAGTTCTCATCCTAAAATAGAATTAGATAGAATCGCATAATGAAGTTTGTACGGAAGCAATGTTTTCTCATCATTATTCCTTAAATATTTAGATTCTTTGTTTGTAGCATGAATATTCTACAACAAATTTCTTTAAATTGTTTTATTGTTATATTGATAATAATTGTTAGATTTTAATACAATAGGAGAAGTAGTAATGATAAAGAAACAATGATGAAAAATAGATATAAGTTTCTCAGATCCAATAATAGAACAATAGTAAAATCCTTAAATTAAAATTTAATTAATATATATTAATATATATTTACAAAAAATGTTTGGAGAAATTGCTACTATATGGACGACGACGTATATAGTATCATCCGCAATATCATATGTCGGTACAGTGTAATAAAGTCACAAAAGGTAAACGTTAAAAAACGTGCATTTTGCTGTTTCTTTAAATTATTTAGAATTTAAATAAATTTTGATGAGTATAATTGATTTTATTACTTAAAAATAATAATCTGTCCAGAATAATCTTTCACTTAATAGTAATTCTTCCAAACTAATTTGCCTCGACAACTGATGATGGCTTTTGCATGGACAGTACAACAGTATGCCAAAGTACCAAACGTCGGTACCGTCGTATTAGTCTCCAAGGCAAATTGTGTTTTGTTTATTTTTTTATTAAGAATAACAACATATTCAAATGCTGGTATATATTTTTTTAATTTAACATTTTTAAATTATTTTATAAAATTATTTGTAGAACAAAATTATATAAAATTGCATATATGTGCATAAAATACAAAGTTTATTTCAAATTCGAATTTTAAAACAGATTGAAGCCAAGCGCTGATATGGTGCGCAATATTAATTTAATTTAAATTTAAATTACACAAAGTTTTAATGTAAACTTAATTCAACGTTTGTCTCCTGAGTAAGATAATATTTTTTTCAATAATTTCTCTGTAAATTACACTCAATATATATGAGAACAGAATAAAAATGTGTTAAAAAAATATTTGTAGCAGTTATTCAAAATTATGATTTATCGTATTGTTATACACATATGTGCTTAAAAACTTTATATGCATTTTTCCTATAAAGTTGAATAGAATTTTCATACTACGATTTATCATACATGTGCGCATTTTCCTTAAAGTGAACAAAATTGTTTTATTTTATAGATTTTTTACTCCTCTCATTTATCTTCGATTTTAATAGGCAACTTGTCCCACAAATAAACAAGTGGACGCGCATTTGTGCGTCAGAGCAGCATACAAGGAGAATCAAGCAGGTAAGATAGAGAGAGAGTTCGAAAGTAGGCCTTAGCCGCTCAGTCTGTTGGCAGCTACGTGTCCGGACGATTGGTTGGCATAATGGTGAGTTTTCGAATATTGTCAATCGTTCGATACGCATTCTGTGTCAGTGGAAAGAACATGAAGTGTTGCTGTCAATTTTAGTGCGCGAATTTCATACCGCACGTGCCTGTTCGATTTATTGCGCGGTGCCACGTGCTCGTTGCAATGTAAAAACTGTCAAAAGTGACTTGTACGGTAATAGATCAGTTTAAAGATAAAATTGAAGGCTTGATATTTCACGCGTAAAACCAGTCACTTTTCATCTTTCGTCGGAGTTTAAAATACTCGCATCTTGTGTGCGCATTGTACCTTCAAGATTTAAATTTAAATCGACAAAACGGTGTTCATAAAAGAGTTTTATCCCTTGAAGATTGGTACATTATTGCGTGATTTATGATCCTGCAGAAGCATCCTTAATGAAATTCATATACATTATATAAACACGCATTAATCAAGCTTGATATATTGCACACATTAGTGTTCGCATCAGTAAATATCATCATCTTTGCAGCGCGCGAGATAAACATTTTTCAGCGCTGCGTGACATCAGATTGTGAAAGTTGGTTCTTTCCGGTGAAGTTTTTTCTCCACGCTCGTTAAGCACATTTTTTTATTTCCACGTATATAATCGTGATTGTTTTCCAAGAACGTTCTATCATCTGAAAACTCGCGAAGATTCGATTCGATTTTCCATCGACAAGCTTGCGTCTCGTTGTTTTGTGGCAATCGTTTTTCCGCTTTCAATCGTATATTATAAGAACTGCAATTTTCTGTTATGCCAATCACACTTCGACATCATAACGGACGGAAATTATATGTTACTCTCACGATATTGCAGCGAAAAATCGAATAAATCCGACGCCAAATTTCCACCGTCGATGGTTAAGAAGACGAAAGTAACTTTCATCTTCTTCAACTCACCGTTTGCTTATTCGCCGCGTGTCTAACACCGTGTAATTCAGGTTCACGTTTGTTTTCTCTTACGCGAAGCAAGCATTGCCAGTGTCGTGAAATTTTAATTTATTAAAAAAGAATTGCATTTCATAATATAAAAGCAAGCCTGACATTTTATATATGTACATAGAATATATCGCAAAGAGCGAAGTTAAATTAATTATAAAAATATTTTTATATCACATAAATTGGTTTGGCTTCTAGAACAAATTGCACATACATTGCGAGTGATGTAAATGTTACGAAAGGATCAGATCTGTAAGAATTAGCTAACTGACTCTTATATAGCTCTTTGACATCAACAAGATCTAGTCAAGGCTCCTTTTGCAACGTTTGCTCATGAATATGAAAAGTATAACTGACACACATCTGAGCTCTTTCTTCTTTGATTTAATTGAGTAATTATTGTTTATGAGATCAAAAAAAAAAAACACATGAAGTAATGATCCGTATACGAAAAAAATAGGATATTACGATACATGCATCTGATGTAACCAAAATCTGCGTGTGCATTTATAAAGTCATGAGACAGAAACATTTACTGAAATAGAGATTACATAATTAATTTTTTTACGTATCTACCTCGACATAATTATTTTATTTACTTGTTGCACAACGAAGTGATAGAAAGTATACTAATGTAATAATACTCAATACGTATGGGATTAATTTTTAAAACTCGTAACACTTTATATTTTTGTTTTTTTTTAAATATATTTCTTTATATATTTTTTAAATATTTTAAAAAATAAAGTTACATTTACTTCGTGATAAAAACGTGTGTAAATTACTAACTTAATTATTACTTTTTTTAGATTGCACTATTCTGCATGCTAATCGTCCTTGGCTTAAGTCATTGCGATGAACTTCCTTCAAGTATTGAAGTCGAGAACTCGATCAATCGGACAATCGACGAAGTTGAGAGAATAATTCGCTCGAATTCGAGTTTACCACATCTCAGTAGACGCGAGATCGTTGACATCCTCTTTAATATCACGACCAAAGATTTCGAGGTCTATAAAAATAAGGAGACAATCGAGGAAGCAAGGAAAATCTACCAAAGAGCATTGATGGTGGTCTTGCCGTTCAAAGCAGAAGACGCGAAAGAAAATTTTACGGATTTGTACACCAGACCACCGATAATTCGAGTCATCGCAGATCCGTCTTTAGTTTCGAAAAATCTGCAAGAATGGAATAACGAGCAACTCAGCACATCCACCACGCAAGAAACGCGACGTGATGAAGAATCTCTTGAAAATCTAGTGGTGACGCACGCTTCGGAAAAAGCAACGTCGAAGGAAATTCCATCCGCAAAAACGCGTTATACAAATCACAGAGAAACATACTCGGAAGTGAGTACCAAGACGCCGTTGAAGTTGGATTCGGCCCCGATAAAGTTCAGCTTCAACTTGGAAAACCTGCAGAAACAACAAACTATCGAAAGATCAACAACAACCAGGCGACCGGTATTTCCGGGCACTTCGTCGACCAAAGACGAAAATGTTTTTATAGTGTACAGCACCAGTGCAACGGTACGAACCACGGAGACAAGTCCCAAAGATATCTTGAAGATATCAACCTCTCGTCCTTTCAAGCAGGAAACTGTTTTGTCTGCTAATCAATGGCGCTACAATGCGCCAACAAGCAGCACGACAACAAAAAATCCGGATTTGACCTTTAAGAAAATTCACAACAAACAATCTTTATCTCCGATCTCAAAAAATGTTACAATGCCAACAATGATTAGTAGAACAAAAGACGTCACAGAAGTCTCGAAGATAACATCTGAAAAGATAAAAGATGCTGAGCAGCTGTCAGCTGCTATCTACGTAACACCACCGACTACTCCTTCTTCTTCTTTTTCTTCGGAGAAACCAAAGTATAATTTCACTTATAATTTTAACTCTGGAGGATTCCGCAGAATTACGACAACTTCACTCCCGACAACGACAACGACGACGATGCGTCCGGAACTAATGGATCTGCTCGCCTCAATCGGATTACGACCGGAAAATGCCAATAACGTGGAAGAAGTGTTTGAAAAGAGTAAGGAAAGTTTCGAGAACTCTCAGATTGCTAACAACGGCTTCGTGTACCCGACTTCCGGTCTAACGTCCGTGATGCCTGATTTACCGTCGATAACGTCTCAGAACACTTTTGAAAATCCAATTGTTTCTGAAATCGGAAAGGGGATCAATAATCTTACACCCGATGTGCAATTGCTGTTTCAACGATTCGGTCTTCAGACGTCAAATCCGACAACAACGACTACGACGTCAACAACGTTGAAACCGACTGTGGAGACGAATTCTTATACCAACTTCAAGGCCTTGCCAACTTTAGGCAAGGTCAGAGATCCCAATATGAAAGATTTCTTAGCGCAGTTCGGACTTGGAGTAAGCGATAACAGGCAGAAGAAAGCTATGCCATTATCAACGGAACGACCGTCGTTGATCGAGGCCGTTCCAGGTAACATGAGACAGATTCTGGAGAATGTGGGTCTCATCTCTCGTCGTAAAGTACCAAAGACGACACACACACCAAAGCTGGAGGATACAGAACCGACGGAATCGACTAGATTTCACGTGTTCAAGCCTCACGAAGTTGAAGTAAAGGATGAGAAACAAAAGATGAAGATCAACGAGCTCTTGGATATGATCAAATTGGTTCAGGAGGGAAAAGCTAACGCGACGGATGTGCGAAAAGCGGCCAGTGATCTGCTGGAGACTGCGAAAACTCTGAAAGACGGACCTGATCCATTGAAGTTAGAAGAGATCGTCAAGATGTATAACGAAGACACGCGCAAAAACGAAGTAAAGAGACAAAATCAGGATGAAGCGGTCGAGACTACCACGAATAGCGATCAGGATGTCGCGAACATTACGCCGACTGCAGCAACGTTTATTTCTACCGGTATAAGACGATTCATGATATCCGTTTTGGGTACTTCGGAATACTGGGTTAGAAGGCTCATTCAGGGTCTGACAATGATCAGAAGCATGTTAATCGACATGGGAACTAGGACTAGACAACCTCCCGATTAAATGACAGATCTGGGAGATGTGCATTTATTGCTAAATTTTCATTTTGGTGCAACTCTCTTTTCTTTTAGCATAATCTTCTCTCTAGCTACGTTTTTCTTCGCTTTCACTTCAGTCTACGCTTCATCTCTATCTCTCAGTGCGTTCAAGAATCCGATCTAGAATATAAGGAACGAAGTCTGTCGATCGATAGTTTCGTACGAGAGAAATTTATGAACGCTAGCATAACTTAAATTAATCGGATTATTATTTAGTTAAGTCGGAACGTCTTAAAATGATGCAACAAATCTGATGATCAGCTTAAAACTAAATCCGATGCTCTTTAGGTAAAATCTATAAGTCACTGACGCAACGCATAAGTTTTCCAATACGCTTTAGCATGCAATTTATTCGAACGACGATGTTCAAGGCGGTTCTTTGCACGCAAACTTTTTTTTTTTTTTTTTACGCGCATATATTACTGATGTACATATAACTTTCATCCCGCGTTCTTTCACCGCGAAGCAGCGTGCGTCGTAAATGTTGCATGTGTGAATGCTGGATGTGCATGCGGTCGCACGCGAACCGGTTTCTAGCTCGAAACGATTCTATTCAGTCAGTACTGATTGCGATGGACAGTTGCGCGAACGACATTTATAATACACTTTATTCTCCGGAAATGATTTCTTTTTCCATGACATTTCTGTGATAAGGTTTACGTATATAGCATAAACGCAAAAAAACAACTCTTACGCTTTTGTCGTGTAGTAAAGAGAACCTCGTCTCATGTTTTCTCAAGTTTCTGTCATTGTCTGTCGTTATCTGTTTCTGTCATTATCTGTTGTGTATGGTCATAACATTATTTTTCTAATTTTTTACTTTCTCTCTAAGTTAAAATGTTTTTATTTTATTTTTAAGAACTGTATGTGATAACAAAAAGTTTTAACAAACATTTTTAGTCTTGCCAAGACATAATTTCTTTCATTGTTTTACATTTTTTCGCAAATTATAATTCACAAGTTAGTAAGATCGAACAGCAATTTACCACGGATCTTGTCGACAGCGTCTGTAGACATTTCCTCGGAAACATCGACGACCATAACGACGGTATCCCCAACGACTTCAGATTCCGCGAAGGACGGCTCCGGCTTCCTGAACGCATTGACGACAGCTCCAGAATCGTCGACGTCCGCAAATCTCGCGGCATTGGAGGAATCTTTCGGTGGTTCCACCAGTGCACCGGATCCCGTTTTGCCAACAAAACGAAAAAGCGGCTTGTATTTTTTGGTTGACTGGAATACTTTTCTTGAAGTTGGCGACGAGGATAACGAAAAAATAAATTTGAGATTCCAACCGAAAGTTGGAGATAGATCGAGATTTTTACCAGTCAACGTGCCGTAATTTATGATGACATGTATTTATAATTTGTCGGTATTTTAATATATATCAATAATCTTATAAAATTCTTCGATATAAATAAAAGGAAATTGGAAAAAATTGAATATTTATTGTAAAAAAATATTGAATGGTTATATTATTTAAAAAAATTCTATATATATATAATTTATAATTGTTATAAATATACTTTAGAATATTATTTTATTAAAACAACTCTTTAGAGAAACTACTATAGAAATTGAGTGTATTTCTAAAACTTTTAGTTTTTTTTTTATCAAGACTATTATTACTTCAAACCTGTACATTATTCGCTGACAAATTGATCTCGTTTTTTCCGATTCGATGTTCTATTTAATTCCCTCTAATAAACCGAAGAGCATCATGTATTATACAAATATGACGTTATGGTTAAGAGAAAATGTAGAATTATTTAGCATGTAGCAGTTATGCATGCTACTTTGTACAAATGTGACATAGAAAAAAGGAAAGGATGAAAGAAAAAAATGATTTTCTGTAGAAAAATGTATGAATAAAACGCGAACTTTATATACGACAAGTTAATGTCATTTGAATCTGTGATTCCATGTTGTTATAAAATGTCAGTTTTTTATTTTATTTTTAGTATTAATGTACGTATATTTACATATATATACTTCTTTCAATATAGTTACAAGTGGTTTAATACAGATTCTCGATATAACAGCTAAAGAAGATTTCTTCTTTACATGCATCTATACTTTGTCCGCCACAAATTCTCCTTTCACGTTAGGTGTGCGTAGCGTTCTCAGCATACTAATTGCGGCTCAACTTCCTTGTGCAAGTCAGAACAATGTTGTTGGGAAGGGAGAAGAATAATTAAAAAAAAAAAGAAAAAGCAAAACATCTTCCTCGATCCTTCCAACGTCGCGGTCAACAAGTATCAAAAGTCTTCTGTACACTATTTTACGCGAAGTTTGTTACGCGTAAACTTGGTACGCGAGACACGTGTTTCTCGAGATTATAATATTAATATTAATAATTATGTTACGTTGAAAATATATGAGTATACAATAATAATTATTAAACACAGTAGTAAATTATTAACGTGGGACTTGAGATCACACGAAAACGTGAAACCAATTAAATTCGAAGTAAGTTGAATTAGATGTCAGCATCGGTTCACTATGAATCATAATATTGTGGGTCTTACGACGATATTTACGAGGTAGGCAATCGTAAGAATTCCAGCTCAGTCTCAGTTTGCGGGCATAATGTTACCGAGTAAGGATCTCGTTGTGTATTTCCTTCTGCTTCTGATCTTCATAAATGACGCGAGATGTCACAAAATCGATGAAATGTCTGAAATATTGAACGAAATTCTCGTCAATATTCATAGAGTATCTCGACGCACACGGGACCGTGAAGATGTAAATTTAATTTGGCAGAAATACGAATTTGGCACGGGAGTTGGAAATCGAGAAGGTGAGAGAGACAGATTTTTTTTCCATTAAACATTTAATTGAATATTAACAAGTATAATTTCCCTAGAATTTATGTAAAGAAATATTTGCTTAAATATTTCCAGATGTTGTCGTGACAAATATTTCAACGCATAAATTGACCAATATGTCCGAAAACAATCAGTGGCTAGTTATGCAAACGGGAGCCACTTACTTTATTTCCGCTAAAAATTCAACGTTAGATTTTTATAAAACTAATTTGAACGATTTGTCGATTAAGCCTGTTCTAAGTGTGAATACAGAAGGACAAATATTGCAATTTAAAATTCTTAATTTAAATATCGATGAAACCACCAGTGAGAATAACGCAAATAATTTAATGGCAGTTATTTTCGTTAAACAACAAAACGATTATTCGCTGTACTGGTACAGAATTTTCGGAACCACGTATACGTTATATTCGATAATGCCTGTGCAAAAGCAAATTCAAGATATGGAATTTGTGAGAGAAGATGGCCAATACAAATTGTTGCTGCTCGATAATGATGCACGTTTCAATGATAAAACGTTGATTGACATTTACAATTTTGATGTTGATTACAAAGATCGTCACATCGATATTTGGTACTTCATATTTTTTTCAGTTTTACGTTCAGATGTGTTCTCTGTAGCAACGTACTGTAATCTTTATGTGTAAATATGTATCGTGCAGGTTTTGTCGACGGTTGTTTGTTCCGAAAATACTCGATGTTCAAGTTTGTCCGATTTCTGAACGTACGGTGTTGGCCTTTCGAAAAGTAGACAGCGTTATTTTATACGAGGCGAAAAAAGAAGATAAATTGTGCCAATTTGAGGAGTTTCAAGTTATCAAGTCCAATAAGCTCGCAAACTTTATTTGCTTTGAGAGTGGTTATATTCAATATCTTGCAATAGGCGGGCAGGAACCGCGTTTGCTTTACTTCTCCGAAAGCGAATTTCAAGATAACGGCGAAACAAATTTGCATTTCAGTGGTAAGATAAAATAATTGTCAGATATATATATATACACACAATATATACAACTTGTATAAACTTTCCAAAACGTTATGTATCGAACAGATATCATTTGGATCACCGCTGTGCCAATAAACACGTACCGAGACGAGTCATTATTATTAATTCAATTAAGAAATTCAACTGTAATCGCTTTGGCTTGGCATGGATCGAAATTTAAGGCAGTGCCTTTGCCCAACGAGATTTTGAACACGTTTGATCTGTCGAAAGTTGTTGCTATTCCAAACGTAGGATTTATATATACAAACACGCTCGTACGTATAGAAGTAAATTTAAAGGAAATAGCTCATCCCATTTACGACGAAATGGAGAGCATGTTGAAAACACGAGCTTTACTGGAGGTTCGTTCACGCAATTGTTTTTTCTTGCGTATATATGTTTTAATAAATATTATTTAAGATAAATATTATAACGTTAAAATGTTATAACATTGTGACGCTGTAAAATTTCTCTTCCAGGAAGTCTTTCGAAAGCAGGAAACCATTTTTGACGAGACTGAGGCACTATTGAATCAAAGTTACTTGAATAATCCCAATATAACAGGATTCTGGAATCTGTCGGAAGTAAATGCTTCGAATGCTACGATCGGAACAGACGTATATTATGACACCGTCAAAGTCGGTTCGGTTGAAATGACAATAGAAGATATCAAGACAAACGTAACGTCAATTACAGAGAGAATAGAAGAACTCGACGCGAAGCTCGAAAAAATGTACGAGTTGATAAACTCGAGCAATACGATCGATTTACCTTTGAATAGTGAGATAACTGGAGATTTTGTAATAAATGGTACTTTATACGCAAAAAATCTTAACGCTACTTTTATATACAAAGTACCTGATTTGAGCACGAAAAGCAAGTATGTTGTCAACGAGCACGAATGTTCTTCCATCGACTTTCGTAATTTAACTGTCAACTTTATAAATGACATTCCTGTTGAAAATATTGTTTTCGATACTACGATCAAGAATTACAGTGACATAGAGTTTTCGAGATTAAAGCGATTAGAAGTAGAAGGAAACTTGAATTTTTCCAAAATAAATAACATCACCTGGGAAGATCTGATGGCAACTATAGTATGGAAGGATAAACCGGCGATTATTTCTGGAGAAACCATTATAGAAGGGGTAAGAAACATAATCATAATATTCTGCTATCAAGAATATTGTCCTGTACAAATTTTGATATATCACAACTTACTGAACTATCTAAAAATAATAAGTATATTTTTTTAAATATAAAACACAATTTTAATTTATTATTCTCATCATTATATTATTGTTTTCTTTCAGACACTTATTGCTGAAGACGTCAATGTCGAAAATCTAAATCACCTGAAGTATCCAAGCGATTATGTTTTAAATAACAGCTCTTTTGTAGAAATTACGGGTGAAAAATATTTTAGCAATCTATCTACGACGCATTTGAGAAATATAGCGAAGATCAATGAAATAAGTATTGATGACTTCATTATTGCTAGCAGAGACGAGGTTATCGACAAGGAAATTACTTTTGAAAATCTAAAAGTCGATGGAGCTTTCACGGTAAGAAAATTTATCTATTTAATTTTTACTTATATATATTTCACAATGATGTTGCAATTTTAGATCGACGGAAATGTAACAGGTCTGAATGTAAGCGTAGAGAGTTTGTTGAATGAAACTGATACGCTATTATCGGATGTCAGTTTTGAAAATCTAATCGTTATGGGAAATATTGTGCTCGAAAATTCGATTGATGAAAAAACATGGTCGGATTTAGACGATCTTTTGTTAAAAACTGAAGAACGTGCTGTGATTACTGGGAATAAAACTTTCTTGAATGGCATTACCATAGAGTCTAGCTTTACAGCCGCAACAATTAACGACCATTTATTCTCAGAATTTGTAACATTAAACACTGAACAAGACTTTCCCTGTGAGTACATTGATTTTAAATTAAATAACATTAATTAAAGTTTTTATAATTTCTGTAATTAAAATTTCAAGAGAACGTTAAATATAATTTTCATATAATATATGAAATGTCAAATTATTATTTTCAGACTTAGAAAAAATATCGGCGAATATTACATTTGGCAATGTAACTCTTTATAGCGTACAAAAATTACATGATTACGTGATTAAAGATTATATAACTCATCAGCACGAAGAACATTCTGGTTGTTTAAACACAATACTATCATTTACTAAATCAGTTATTGTTGAGAATTTGTTTTTCAAAACTCTGAAGCAAACTATTTCACAGACTAGTTTCTTTAAAAAGCTTAATAACATTTTTCAAAGTATATATTTCGACAATTTGACAATCTCTACATTAACGGCCGATGAAGTCTTACCTAAAATAATTAATGGGATTAATTATACCGAACTGGTCGAACACATGGTAACAAGTTCTACGCGGCAAAATCTGACAGGCGCTTTGACAATTAACAATCTGGAAACCGACATCTTGGATGCAGAACTCGTCAACGGAATGTCAGTGAACGAATTAAAAAAATTATTACTGGATGCACAATCTCTGTACAACGACTTGTTCAACAGTAACACATCGATAAAATCGTTACAAGTAACAGGAATGATAACAGCGTCTTCGATCAATGGAAACGATATTCTTGATATTTTTGACAAAGATAACATGGCGACTGTAATTTTCAATAAAGGCGTATCGATCAAAGATCTAACAGTAAAGGGCTTCGTGAATGGTTTAAATTTCTCAGAGTTTATTTCTGATGCTGTTTTGAAGACCGACAGAAATGTCACATTTACGGGTTACAAAATATTCGAAAATGTCACGTGCGAGATTTTAGAAACGCTGTTTATAAACGGACATTCTGTGGACGACATTTTGAGTGCTGATAAGGAACAGGTGCTGAAAGGACCGATCGTTGTGAATGGTATACTGTGCACACTCATACATACATACAAAAAGTTTTCGTAGATTTTTACTTATCAGACGTAGAATGTTAATAAACATTTTTATTTTCTTAGGTCCGGTCACCGTTTTAAACACCTTCAATACAACTGGAAAAATTGGAAATGTGTCTTTCCACGATTTCACAGATAGATTCAAGCTTCTCGGTAATAACTCCTACGCTCTTCGTGGTAACGTTTCTTTCATCGAATCCGCTTCCATAAGAAAATTAGATGTGAGCGGATCAATTCAAGGAGTGATGTTTGACAGTTTCACGGAAACAATCATTCCTAAGAATGACACGAATGTCACAATATCTGGATTGAAATTATTCAAAAACTTGCTCACGTTTAAAGGCATGTTCACCATCGACGGCAGCTTGAACGATTTGGATTTGTATTCATTTCACCAAGGTGCTGTTTACATCGACAAGCCTTTCTCGATCAATAGCGCAGTGATCTTTAAAGAAGACGTTTACATAGAAAAAGATCTCATAGTAAAACAGAAATTACAATCCAACACCATTATGGGAGTCCATATGAAAGAGTTGCAGGACAATGCTATCGCTCTCAACCAGCCCACGTATATCCCAGGTGAGTAGTTTTTATGTAATAAAAACAGATGTATATTTGCACACGTGCTTAACATGTGATGTAGTTGTATCGAATAATCGATGATCTGACAAAAAAAAAAACATTTCATCTTTCAGCTCGGATGACACTTGACAATGCAACCTTTCAGGCAAACATAAAAGTCACACAGGTCAACGACTTGGAGATGGATTTATTGATTCCATTGCACACGAAGCAGCTTATTATGATTGATTGGCTTAATGGTACTAATGTCACCGTGAAAAACTTCGACATATCGGGACGTATCAACACTTACAACTTGAAGAACATCTTCAAAGATACTTTTATGGTACATTAAATCTTAAGATAGAGCAAGTTTTTTTTTTCGCTATATTGATCGAGCCGTAGTTCAGATAGTTTTTTTGCAAAGATTGAGAACTAGGTTCGCTCTCTCAATTTTTACGGGTCAATTCGCTTCGGAAGCAAACTTCGAAGAAAGGATGCACACTTTTTCTCTAATAGAAGTGTCTCCAAGAACTTCTTGTGGTTGGAACTGTTCGAATTCCACTTAAAACTTGGGCTCTTTGTATGTATGTACATATTGAATTCTCGTGCAATCGCGAACGCAAGGAGGAAACTGTCACTAATCGTGAACATTTGAGAGGCTCGTGTTCAACTTTAACTTGTAACGCCATTCAAACAATGTTTCTATTACGCCATTAGATATATTTTTGGCGCAAATATCTAAATAAAAAATTTTATTAATGTATGTTTTTATAACACAATGAATTAATTGCTTTTCTAGATATACGGTAATCAGAATATCACAGGAAACATTAGGATTCTGGGAAATGTTTACGCGTTTCATAACTTCGATGCTTATCACATTAACGGTGTTAATCCTAAGCAATTTATTTCTCTGACCTTCAATGAAACTTTGACTGGTAAAACTATATAGAGATAAAAATATGTAGAACGAATAAATATACTCCGAAAAAATATCGATATAAATAATATATTTGTAATGTTTTCAGGAAACTTTATATTCAAGTCTCCAGTTATCCTTCATGAGACTCTCAGGACTTTAGGTTCTTTAAACGGAATTGAACCAGTTGATTGGCTAGGAGCGGCAATAAAGAGAACGGAAAGAGCAAGTCAAATTATATCTGGAAAATGGAAAATACATGGAAATGTTTATTTTGAGAGTAATGTTAGAGGGAGTGAATTTTTGAATGGGGTTAACATTACAGAAACATCACTTGCCTTAGCGAAAGATCTTCCCGAAATAAATCGTGTTATTGAGGATACAGATGTAAGAGAATTATTTTTTACGTGAAAACATTTACAGAGTGTGGAAAACATAACGTTTTTATTGTATTAAATATATTTTAACAATCATATTCATATAGTTAACACAATAAGAAGTTACTTATATTCATCTTGCATAATTATTTTACTTTTTGCAGCAAGATATATATAATTTGTGTGTGTTTAATTTGGATTGGATTAAATGTAACGCTGTGAATCAGATATATAGGTTCAATACTTTTGATTATTTGAAAGTCCTCGATTTCGAGGGTGACATTCACGACATCTATAACATCGAAATACATGACACAAATTATATATTGGTAAATTATGACACTTGTCGTGTGAAGTTGATATTATACGATCAAACAACTGATTTTCAAGTAATCGACGTGATATCCGATTTTGGATTAATTGATCGTTGGATGGTCTTCAAATCAGATCATGGTTTATTCTTACTTACCACTGCAAAGCGTACATGTGGTAGAAGTCTTAACAATATATGGAAGTTGGAGAATAATAAATTGACGGTAAGTTCGCGTACACACACATTTTCTTTTAAAGAAAAGAAAAGACAAATAAGATAATTGTAGTATTTGTGTATAAAATTACAAATTTATTTCTACATTAAGAGTTAAATTCTTAATTCGATCTTTATTTCAATTTTTATTTCAGCATATATTGGAACTTGGTAATATTGCCGACATGGATCTATCACGGAAAGAAGTTGTATCAATGATTCACGAGAGTTTCGAAGCAGCTCCAGACAACATACAGTCCGATATATTAGAAGCCATTACATTATTTGAGAACAAGAAGTTAAATTTGATTGCAAATAATGATTCGATCGTGCAAGCTACTCGATCGTTGATCTACGAGCCAGGAGGAAAATTATCAAACGATACAAATTTTACAAGTGATCTCGATTACAGTAAAATATTGAAGTTCAGAGTAGGTATTTATCAAAAAGAGGAGTACATCTATTACAACGAAGAACTGAGTCCGAATTATATATATGTAAGTTTATTAACAATAATCTCAATCTGTATTTCATATAATTAAATAATTTATGTTAATGCTATTATGTTATTTTATTTGTTCAGATTTACAAAAATGACGTCTCGCAAACAAAAATCTTGCAAGTTATAAAAGCACGTCGGCCAAGATCAATTAGGATTTTACCTTTCCCTGGATTTGTTGAGACATTGCTTATCTTTGTGGAAAATACTGATATTATTCGGATTTATGAATATCGAGGTAAATTTGTTGTCAAGACAAATAAGTACAATATGAATTAATTAAAAAAGCATTTTTTATAATTATAAAAGAAAATGCAATTATTATATTGTTTTACATAGTTTTTATACGTGTCATATCTTTTGTTTCAAGGTATCGAAGGTTTTGTGGAGAGAAATGCTATACATCTAAAAGTTGATAAATTGTTCCACTTTAAAATACGAAAGCACACTAATTTGGAAAAAAGATATTGCTTGGCTGCTGTTTATAAAAATCGACTGACAATTCTAGAGGCGAGAATGCATGGCGAAAAATTAGATCTGAAAGCTATGGAATCTTTGAAAATGGACTCAGTTATAAATTCTTGTTTCTGGAACACGTGTCCAGTTTATTAAAATCTGTAAGTAAGAATAAATGTGTTTGTGATAGTTGAAAACTTCTATGTTACGTAGAAATTTGCAACATTTGTATCAATATGTTTTTTACTTTACTGTTACTTTACGAAGTAATAAAAAAAGTTAGCAACTATAATGGTATTATAGAAAATTAAATTAAAAAATAATGTTGTAACTAAGTTACCAAAAATTGCAAATAATAATAATATGTTGTTTGTACTTTAATAATATTAGAAATGTTATGTGAATTTTTATAATAAAGGTATTATTGTAAGCGTTATTGTATTATTTTCGGCGGCAAGAAAAATAAAAAGATGGCAGTTTGAAACGTCTCTCTACTCTTTGGAATTGTACCACTTTACATCTTGGTCGTAGAATTCTATCTACTTTACATCTAGCTCGTAAAATTGCTGTAATCGTTGATCGATAGAACGTTATCATAAAATTATCATTCGTAATACAGCGCGCAGACGGAAATATATTCAATAAAAGAAGGATTTTCAGAACCCGTCAGGAATGTGACCCGCGCCCTCCTGACCTAGAGACACTATGACTTGCTCCACGTAATGTAGGCTTAGGTTAATGTGCTTCGTCTCGGTCTCAGAATGGTGCCAGTTATCGCATACTGGTATACTCGCTCGTACACTCGAAGGAATTTTGTTTTTTTCGAATCGTAAATTTATCATCATCTCGACAGGAGATGTTAATAAAAATAGTCAAAAAAATAGATGCATAAAAATGTATATAAATAATTTTTATTGATAACCACTCGACGTTCGATAATAATTTACTGCTTTTAGCAATGCTTATCGTTAGTTGCTTGCTGTTAGGCGCGTCAACGTTACATTGTATTCACCTGCTACCTTTGGTCGATAAGTTATGCGAATCAGATGAAGTCACTTCACGTAACTGTTATGAAGCGCTCGCGCAAAAGAAGTCTTCTGCAAAAAAAAATGGAAAGGAAAATAGTTAAACTAGTTATTTATTATTCATTCTTACTTACTATCTCACATATAATCTAAAATAATACTTTAGAATTAAATAATTTTGTACTCATAACTTATTACAATATAGACATTTCAAAACTGTCGCGCTTCGATATCTCGACGTGCTTCGAGAGATCGATTCGGCCGGTACGCGCACAAAGAGGAGAGAGAATCCGCGGCGCGCGCCGTCGCCTTGACGACGACGACGACGTCGACGTCGTTGTGACGTCGGCGCAATGCGTCGTCGCGTAACCAGAGCCGCTGCGCCGGGTCGACGGTCCCTCCGATGGCAGGCCAGTGTCTCGACTTTTCTCGGCTTTCGCGTCACGCCTTCATTTCGCGGTGTTTCATCGTCGTTGCCGTCGTCGCGGTCGCAATCCCTGATCGCCCCGGCGTCAGCTACGTGCTAACCGTGTGAACAAAAATTTTTCGCGCTACATCCGGAACGTATAAGTCTGTCGTGTATCTCGAATTTATGCGCTAAGCCGGACGGGCGCTCCCCCGAAGCCGCCCTCGCAGCTCGCCCACGACGCGAGACGTCGTTGGGCGACGCCGTCGGAGATGTCTAATGTTGATCCTTGTGAGCGCCGCGGCGTGAGAAGTCATCGGGACATGTGCCTTTCCGCCTCCTATTGATCGGCGCGTCCCGACCGGCGCGATCCCCAAGAGATCCCCACGTTACGCGGCCTGCGGGAGACCTGGTAAGGCTCTGCGATCCCTTCGTGGTCATCCGAGACACGTTTCGCGAAAAGGGTGCTGCCCTGCTGAGTATAGAATTTGCTGCAAATTTTGCGAGGATACGAAAACACGTTTAAACTGTAATTAGAAGTTTCTTTTATTGTAATTATTGTATCACGCTTAGTAAGGCAGTACACTTATTAGCGAGATAATGATGATGATGATGATAGTTTAGTAATTATTTAAAGATAACTATGATAACTATCTAGCAATGGCTAATTCAATTGCGTAGCTCTAATAACTATTGTTATACTGACAATGACAAAAAGATGGAGAGATTTCGTTTTTAATTTTCACATTATCAAAAACAAAAATGTTTGATTTTTAGATTGAATGAGGAAAAATACTTTGCTAGGATCTGCAGATGTTAAATACAACTCTAAAAACTAACTCTCACTAACTAAACTTTCTCCTATGTCTTTTAACGAGCGATTGCTCCAGGGACTCGTTTATTATTAGAATTATAATTACACATCATTCATTTATCTGTGATCAAAATATATAACGTGTATATTAAATCTCCAATAAAAACTGTTTCGGATCGGTATACGTGTATGTTATATGATTGATGCAACAGGATGTACAAGAATTATGTGATTAGATTTTCAAGTAAACGAGAAACGACAGAACCGCGTATAGAGAAGCGATTTGAAGGCGAGATAGCAATCGCTATGTCTGGAAAGAAATTTCACTTTTGTTTCTTCCATTTTTTTTTTCGTATTTTGCATGGAAGAACCGTTGTGGATATTTAGTCAAGAATGATCGAAAGTCGCCGATCGCTACGCACGGGCGCGGCAGGAAATTAGCTGTCCGCTAATTGAAAAGTGTCTCACTCATAAAACTGTTTAATCTCCGAATAGACGGTTTTTTGCTCGTCCCCGATCTCGCGTCTTCGATCGATTTGATTGCTAATAAAGTGTAAAACACGTCATCGTAAATATTTTTGTTGATTATGCATACTGCACATAACTGTCGCTATGACTTGCGAAGATTTAGCGCCAATTTAACGGGACGCGACTTAATTTCATTTTTGAAAGCTGAATTTTCTAAAGGAAAACTCTCTCGTTCGAGGATGCTCGCGGCATCCGATACAGATAGGCCGACCTATGGTTTTCGTTGCAGCCTAAATGATAAACCGCGCGTTGCAAGAGGTCCCGCTGACATTTGAAAATGTCAGTGACTACCTACACAAGTTCTACACGTAGGCTCGTGTTTCTATTATACCGATAGCCCAACATCGGAAAATCGAACCATTGTGTCGTTCGTCCGATGAATGCATAACATGCGATTTGTATCCGCCTTTTCCTAGCTTCTTGCGAAATGACATCACTCGTAAGATACATCATGATAATTTCATAATTGCTGCGCTGTAAAGTTTTTTTGCCAGGAATTCCACGCGCTGAGAAGACTTTAAAGACTCGCAATTTTTTTACCGCAAAACTTGCTGTGTTCATAAACTTGGAAAAAAATTGAAAGTAATATTTTTAATCGGCAAATATACATTGTATCAATGATTTCTTGCGCGTTTTATTTATATTATTTTTTTTTCTACCACTCTTAACATTAATGGTCTGGTTTACAAGAAATATCTTCTGCAATTCAGAAAACGATGAGCACCTCGGCGAGCAAATGCGCAACCCGTAACCGAAGAATATTGCAAAGAGGCAGCGCGCTAGAGCAGAAGGGAAACGCTGGTGTGCGCTTATTATAATTTTTACCGGTCTTTACGATCGCGCTCGCACAGTCGAACGTGCTATCAAACGCATACCTAACTGTACCGGGACATTCGACACACACGTATTGCCGCGCCGGCACAGAAATAACATAAACGTGTAAAATGACGAGAACGAACGTCTCCGTTAGGTTTTCGCGCTGTTTACGAAAGATGTCGGGAAATTTGAAACCGGAAAAAGCTGCGATGAAGAATCTAAACGCGCGAGAATCCTATCTGAGAGATCTAGTAAATTCTAAGAGATGTGCGCTTCCTTTGTTAAAATACACGCGTTTTAATTGCTGCTATCATAGATTGCAGCATCTCGTGTCTAACATATCTTGTATTTGCGGAGACGTAACTTTCATCACAGCGATAGAGATTGATAGTGTTATTATGCCGCCTTTATGAGACTAACCATACGCTTCCGCGCAAATTTTCTAAATATTTAGAAACCCTTTTCCTACGTAGAAACTTGTCGTATAAACTTTCCAGTTCCCCGTCTGTCTAGCCTCTCACACGAATTATTTTTAACTTCACGTGCAACGATGTACAGCGCGACACCCAACGCAAGGCCAAAGTCGCCTTAAAATATTTCGACTCATCTTGTTTGGTTTTTTTTTGGGGGGGGGGGAGTTTAAGAAATTGGAATAAATATTTCGATTCATCTTATTTAATTTTTAAAGAAATTCGAATCTTGTTACTTTCGATTTTTCGATATACCGCCGTTAAATTGTATCTCGCATTTCTCTTTCCTTGCAACTGCGCTAATGATGTAAATCACACGTACACACACGCACGTCGTAACTGCCTCTTCGCCTTCAGCAGAGAGAGTTCGAGAACGTGAAAAAATGCTTGAGAAGCAGAGAACGCTTCAAGTTAAAAGATACGGCCGTTCAGTGAGACCGTTTACGACAGAGAGAGAGAAAGCAGTTCCGTTTTTCCTACTTCTCGTTCCCGAAGGATCCGAGAACGGCGGCGCGCGAGATCGTCAATCGGATCGCGTGGTTCTTGCCGATAAGATAATGACGCGGTCGGGAGACGCGGACTGACGAGCGCGTTATTTAAGACGGCCTGGATGGCTTAACGTCATCCGCGCCGATGAGAGATCTTTTCCTCCGAGCTGTCCGCCGGCGGGAACAGGAACAAGTCAATAACTATCCGGACGATAAAGCGCCTGCCCTCTAATCAATGCTTCGTCCGTCCATTCGTTAGCGAAATACGGCACGATAAAATCGATAGCTCCGCATCCCAACAAGAGCAAAGAGCGCCATGTGGGCTATCGACCACAGCTGTCAGCTCCCCGTGCTCGCGCATACATCGCGCGCGCCCTTAAAGCTTCCCTCACATAGAACTTCGGGACGGGGAGTGGATGGTACAGCCGCTGGGGGGAAATAATGAGACGCGAACGCCGCGGGAATCCTCGCGTGGGGCGGGCGTCGTTCTTACGGTTTCGCAATTTTCACCTCTCTCTCTCATTCTCGACGCGATTCGCAAGGTTACACGCGAGATAATGTCAGGCGACGACCAGAGCGAATGTTGAAAAAAAAAAAAATCACACGCGCACGGTGTCGCTCGGACGATGCACCATGACGACTTTTTTTTGTAGGACGCGCGGAGAAACAAAAATGCGGAAAAACCGCGCTGACACAATTCCGTGTGGTAATGCACGATTACAATACGATAGTAACAGGAGCCGGCCTTGATGCAGGCATTGAAAGGTTAAGGTTGACGTAAATAGGCTCGTGATTCATTCATATACTGGCTATCGATTACAGCCTGTTCGCGTGCCCGTAGTTCTATTACGTGACTTCCTCTCGCGTAATCCTCCTCCGTGTGCACGCGCCCTAAGGATTAAGTTCTAACACAATGCCTCGAGTGTCCCATTCCCTCTGAGTGACTCAGAGGATCTGGGATGACGTTCACCAAAATATTGCACGCGCATACACAAGCTGCAGACATCTCTCGGTCAGGTCGCAGAGCCGAAACAATGACGTCAGTTGTCTCAAAAAAGAACGATAAAACGTTCCAAGGCGAGTCGAGAGACAGATGCGGCGCGAGATAAATCGATGCGACTCGTCCGCGACGAATCATTATGACGAGCATGTCGAGGAGAAAGGAAATCATCAAAGCGATAAAGAGAGGTCATGGTAGACTCGCGCTAGTCGATTACTATAGATGGTATTAAAGAGTTCGCCGCTGCACGTAATTGCCGCGAGGCCGCGTCGTCGGTGCACTCGTACTACGCACGCAATGATCCCGAAGAATAAACGTTCGTGCGCGAACGAGATCATCGCGTACGCAATGCTCGAGCTGCGAATGTCATCGCTAGCCGCAAATTACAGTTGCAGAGATCGCGCGGTCGCTCGACAATTGGCAACAATTGTCGGCAATTAGGGCCAGGAGAGTCGGGACGGTCGTGATTTCACGTCGCGACGTTAAAGCAAAACGACGCAGAACACCGTCAGACGCGCAAACTTTGAACTTCGATTCATGTAACTTGGAAAATAACTTCCTTGTTGTAGTACGGATATGTTATAGCATGAATTCATTAACAAAAGAAAATGTTGATTACTCACGCGCGTTCTTGAAAGTGCGTGATCTACTTTAAAAATTTTTTTCGCACTAAGGAATACTCGAACTATGCTTGCGCTTTTAATATTTTTTAGGGGAAAGTTTTGATATTTTAAAGGAAAATTACATTTGCAAGCCCTGAAAAAAGAATTTTATTTTTTATTACATTATTGAACGCAAATAAAATAGAATTTTTTGTACTCAAAGATGAGTGCAACCACATATGAAGATACGACGTAGGGGACACGACGCGTTCTAATATAATATGCTTTTGTTATGACTTAGAACTTTATCTGTAACTAGACACTACGCTGCATTGTTGCATTGTGATGCAAATCAGTGTATAGAGTCGAAAAAGAAAAACGCGCGGAGAGCGCGCACATGTTGGATGCACATCGGAAATGCAATGCTAATTTAATGCGTCGCTACACCTCGTCTTGCATCAATGTTTGCGCTCGCGTGCAATGTCGCAATTAGAATTGTTTCACGGTTTATTAAGAAGAGGCCAGCCAGATGGGCGCGCCGTGATGTGTCAAGAGGTTGATAGCAGACAATGCGTGAAAGAATGGTGATAACAATCACAGTCCGAAATTATCTGCACGAGTGAAAAGCCCATCTATGAAGAAGATCTAACGTCTATGAAGAAGATAAATGTTCTTCGCAATGAAAAAATGTTTATAGCTTTTTTTAATTTACCTTTACTATTAATTAACATTTGCAACTTCAATCGTTAATGTCTAAAAAAATAGATTTTTTCAAAATTTAGTTACAGAAAACAATTTCTTCTACTGTTCGAAAACGTTTATCTATATTTATGTCACGCACAAAGACTCGAAGATAAAAAGATCTCGACGTTAGTACAAACATTGCTTTTTTGAAATCCAAACTTCTGACTACGCGTAGCACGCGTCGTCTAGTCGGGGAAAAAAAAAAAAAAAAAAAAAAAAAAAAAAAAAAAAAAAAAAAAAAAAAAGAAATATATCGCATCTGAAGGCAATAGGGCGAGTGATGTCAGTGGTGGGGCTTCTGAACAGATGTTTACTCCACAGAGCGAGGGTCCAGTCCCCCACAAAGAGCCGTACCTCGAGAACCACCCCTCATTGACGATTACTCCAGCTTCGAGCTCAGCATCGGCAGCAGTATCCACGACAATGGTTCCGCTCACTATTGCTACCTCTGGCCCTTGTGAGTTCGGCTTAAGGGCCACGTGACACGTGCTCGCTCGGGACAAGCGCACACGACACAAATACACACGCATACACGGCCACGTTCTGGACAAAATTTGCCGGAGACTCCCTTGGACCGTCTCGGCGTTCAGGCTACCATGTGGACTGTCTCTCGCGAGCGAAAATCTACGAACACGTGCGAAGAAAATCAGTTTAGTTCTTCTATATTGTGCTAAAACGAGAGATAGAAGGATCACAGTGTAATTAACGTAATTTGAAATAATATATATTACATGAGAAAAGAAGAAATTACGTTCAGAATGTGTGTAAATCATCATCATGCGTAGATCTTGTCGAGAATCAAACATTCTTGTAATGTGAAATTGGAAATCTTGTAAAGTGAACAATTTAGTGAAGTCAAAAAAATGACGAGTGTAAAACAGTGCGCGTCTCCGTGAGATCGTCGAAGGGCAACATTTAATGCGTAAGTGCGAACACTTTAGTGGGCCTATTTTCTAATATAAACATATGTATGTGTGCAGTCGGCAATTGCCAACCGGAAATAACCAATTCTTTCAACGTCGATGCGTAAAGCTACGACGTCGGATTCATTTTATTAACGACTGCTGTACTTATCATATATGAACGCTATAATATTTAATTGCGTTCTGCGAAGCATTTGCAATTATTATTCAAGCTTGATGATTATCACCAAGTCTCTTTTTCATATAAAAAATATAAATAAAATATAATATAAAAGACAATTATTGGAAGTAAAAGAGATTTTTTTACGAGTAATTGATAAGTAAATCGAAATCGTACGGGGCATATATGGCAAATAATAATAATAATAATGGATGAGGCAGCAATTCGAAGTCCAACTCGTAAATTTTGGCCATTGCAGTTGAAGTGTGGACTAGTGCATTGTCAAAAATCACTGAGAGCATCTAGATTAGAGAGCTATCATGCACAACGCACGATAATGAGTCAGCGTTTGAAACTTGTCAACGATAACAGCAATATATTATCGCTATCTAGGCGTAGATTTTATTTATCAATCGTCTCTCGTACTTTGGAATTTTACAAATATTTTATCACTTAGTTCTATCACTTAACTAGTTAATTTTTAATGATAATTAGAATTAGAAAGTCATCTTTTTTTTATTATTAACATAGCACACATCATGCAACTGGCAATTATATAATTATTCACTTCTCTACCTACGCTCAAGAGAAGAATATTTCCTTGAACGCAAAACTTTCCGCGTCGGAGGATATTTATTGCTGCGGAAACTTATTTCCGCAAGATATATAATTATTAGACGCATCGTAGCGGGCTGATGGCGCCAACGAGCACGTGTTCCGCGACGACGCAACGTGTGCCGTCATATCCGTAATATTAAAAAGAAATTTGCCTCTTTCCAAAATATGCACAGGCGCCACGTGCGTTCCAATTTTTCCCATGTTTGTGCAACTCTTTCTCAGAGATTTGTGTACTTCGTTGATTCGAAAGTGTTTACAAACCGGTAGATTATCTGTCGTTCGAAGAGTTCTTATGTAACACCGAAAGCAGGAAGAGATGATATGCCGAACGTTGCGATAATTAAGAAACGTACGTATCTCTCTTTCCGGTAATCAACGGCGATTCGAGTAAATGATGCGGTTCATTTTGATGCAGAAAACTGCCGACCGAGTGTCGTGTATTTTGCTTTAACATACCGACGAAACCAGTTGCATATCTTATGCGAGTGAAAAAGGAAAGATCTCGGAATGTAAATCGGATCAAACAACGTAACCGGGTTTTCTGCAATTCTCTCTCCCCTTTCGTCGCGATTTAGGCCGACCTCAATTTTAGAAAATCTTGGGAGTGTATAATCGCGCGCAACAGAGAGGCGGTCGAGTGACGTGAAAAAAAGAAAAAAAAAAGAAAAACGAGACGGTCGCGAGTCATGCGGTGAATATCGAGCGCTTGAACGTTTGCCAAGACTTTTGGGTCGCCTTGACAGAGGGAATAAACTTCACGGGACGCACGTGAGGTCGTTTGACTTCTCTGCTCTTAATTTATAGCCACAAGATTTTTACTCGGTAGAGATAAGAATGAATGTAAGGAACTACGAAATATGGAAAGTTGAAATTTCCATTAAGATAATTAACGGTAAAGTTTGGTCGGTCCCGACATTTATTGTTATTTATCGTTTTACTGGTTAATTACAGTACGCTATGTATGTGTAAACGCTATTATAAACCTCAATTTTGCTTTACGACGTCTCGCGGTCTAACATCTACGCGATGTAATCGACTATAATTTCGGAAAATTTATTGTTAATTATTTTATTAATAATATTAAGCAGGAGATATGCGCTGCGAAATAAATAGCAAAATATATTTATAAATTTTCTGAGAATTTAGACTATTATTTATCCGATTTAGTTTGTCGCGATGACGCAAACTGTAATCTCACACCCGATATATCAGCCTTTGATATACCAGTGCCGTTAATTAAATCATACACTAGAGGGTCAAATGGCAAGTAGGTGATCGATGATCGCATCGCGTTCTCGGTACGTTTTATACGATGGTATAGTTCAAAGCTGACGATGTATAAGTATCACCTAGAAGCAAGTGATACTCAACTTATTTTTTTTTAAGCCGCAACTATGTTATTGATTTGTCTGGGATATAAGACGTCTATCGCGTGCGAACCTCCGGGTCAACTAACACACAACGATCGGAGTTTATAGAGTTAAAATGTGCATGTGAATATACAAAATGCACATCTAGACTGGAAGAGGAGTCTCGAGATCACTTAGGCGTGATGTGCGCAAACGCGAGATCGTTTTCCTCATTACGCTGTTCTGGGTCAGTGGGACCGGCATTTTTGTGTGCTCTCGTTGCGCTAAGCCGCGATACGATTTTTCCGGCGCTTTTATTGCATTCTCGTTTATTGCGATTTGACTGTGGAAACTTCACGCATGAAAGCGTGCCGTTGCTTATACCCGCGCGTGATATCCTTTTCCGTCGCGCTGGGAAGTGCGACGATAGGTCGCAACAACCGAGTAGAACGGATAAGCTGATAAGCGAGCGACAGCAAATTCGCCGCATAATCGGGCCGGACTTGTTTTTATCCTTCGTTGAATGAACTCGTTGCGATAATAAATCGCTAATCTCGGGCGCTCTAGAAGCCGCGAATGCAAAACTGGTTCGTCGCACTCGTTGAGCATTTTTCGTTCGCAATATTTGCGAGAATTTATTTTGACAAGAAGATTTGAAAAGAAAAATAAGAGAATGCAAAGAATTATGTATAAAGTTTTCGCGAGAGAACAGTTTTTTCTCAGGTTCACGAAGGCGCAATCGGTCATCTTTTTTTCAGCCAGTCAATTCCTTTTCGCGGCTAGCAAATTAAAATGCGACTCCCATATCGGAGTCGGCAGCACCGTTAACGCGTGTGTGGCTCGGTCGTCTATACTAAATTTATTCCAAAACGCGCGCCTCCTCCTCAGGTCAGTGTGTCACGATTTGTGTCTAACAGCAGGTACACGCGCAACATGCTGACTCCCGGGAAGATTGCTCGCA
Organism: Pseudomyrmex pallidus; assembly: GCA_014825455.1. Taxonomy (NCBI): domain Eukaryota; kingdom Metazoa; phylum Arthropoda; class Insecta; order Hymenoptera; family Formicidae; genus Pseudomyrmex; species Pseudomyrmex pallidus. The sequence continues at coordinate 132,470 of QVNV01006123.1, read as the reverse complement.
AGGGACCATGTTCAGAAATCTGTACATGTGTCGATGATTTTAAAGCTGTCGCTTCAACCATCGTATCTAGACTCTCTACATTTGTCCAAGCACGTATCGGTATTCGTCCCGGACCTGGTAAAATTTTCAAAATTGCTGTCACACGGCGTAACAATGCGAAATATGCCGGAAAAAGTGTATAACATTCGAGAAAGACCTTCGAGGACGTGACGCTTTGTATTGGGATTGGAAACGGTATACGCTTTGAACGGGAACGGAATTGTAAAATAATCTATGAATGAACTTCGAACAGTGAATACTGGACGACTCGTCCCGTGTGTCACAGTCTAAGGTTCTATCTATACCGGATCTCACGTTAGAAATACGACGCTTAACGAGACATAAAATATTAACGACCGATACTCCAGAAACAACACGTGAATTTCTAAATGGTTTTTTTCCTCGACACTCTACGTGGATACAAAGAAGTTAAACTGTCTAGTAAGTTGAAACGTAAAAGGATGTGCTGGATGTGGTCTTACGCAAGTATGAAACATGTTTGTGCAAACAACATAACAAAATGTTATCAGAAAAAAATATCTGGAAATATAAAACTGCGTGTATATAACTATAAAAAAAAAACCAAAAAATATATACATAAAATTAAAAAAATGAAAAATACATAATAATGTAAATATATAAATACAAATATAAAAAATATGAAAAACTTGTTTTCCTTTATTTAAAATCTATAAGCAAAATTATGAAAGTTGCAGAGTAATATCTAAATATTGAAAAATACATAAAAAGAGAAATAAATAAACTTGGTATTTTTAAAAACTAGACGCAAAAAGGAGGAAGGGCCAATATGACACAGGTGGTAACAAAAAACATTATTTTATTTCTAACGTTTTGATCCAGGATTAAATCATCTGCAGAAAAAATACTTTTTATTTGTTATTCTTATTGAATAACTCGTGTGTGACCTAATTGTTACATAAATCATTACATTTTAATCGTGTAGCTTATTAAGCGTTAAATACAATGTTTGTAATTTTATTTACTTGCGACCCGGATTAACCGAAATTGACAAATCGGTTACCGGTGTCGACTGCGGTCGAACGCTTTCAGTCTAGTCACGATCCGTGAGTTCATCGATAACCCACCTACATTAACACTGTTGATTTAGACGTGCCAGACGTGTCGTCGGCGAGGCTAAAAGTCCGATAGCGCGACCGAAACGGTGATACCGCCGCCGCGGCGAAAAGGAGAGGAAGATATCGCATAACGGGGCTTCCTCAGTAGGTCGATACATGCAATAGGCGACACCGATTAGTACCATCGTAAAAATGCACTTACATATGCTGTTCTCTAACACTTTTTTTTCCGTCACTTTTCGAGAATAAATATTCGAGTCGCATCAAGGAGAAGACGAGCGGCGACATCTGAGAGAACGGAAGATTTTGATGGTTTTTTTTACGAGCAATTATATCGCGACCACCTTACTCGAAATGTTGTTAAACCGTTCGCAAACAGCTTCTTTGGTACACGCGGCGTTATATTTTTACCGAATTGATAAATTGCTCTCACATGGTTAATGACATGGTATTAAAAACGGAAATTAAAATCTGCTTACTTTTTTCGGAGAGAGTTTACATAAAATCTGTGCTTCCCAATTTAATTTTATAAAAAATACTGTACATCTCAGGTATTTCTTTTTTTTAATACACCGAATTGCATTTTACGTGAGATTTTATTTATCCATTCGAAAGGCATCGAAAATTTGCACTTTGTCCTCACGCCGGACTCTTTTATCGCGCGCTTCCGCGATAAAAGAGTGGCGTCTCGTGTTTTCGCGGAAGCGCGGAAAGTTTCTCTCCGGTTCGTTTTCACCGGGTAACATCAGTGCAGGTGTCCCGCACTTTTAAGGCACTACTATACGCGCATTCCTGCGAGATAAAGCGAGCGAGCGCGACCCGGCGCGATCGATTAGCTTCAGCACCATTAGCGAGTGCGACACTCCGCGCACAAGTATCCTCGTCCATTTGAACGACCGATGAAGAAAATGCGATGAAGAAGCGAGTGTCAACGACATGGAAATCCAATCTTGCCTATTTCTTAATTAAAAAAAAAAAAAAAAACTCTAAGAAAAGCGGTGAGAGTGGATATAACTCACTATTTTTAGCTCAACCGTGAAACAACCCGCATATGAAACGAAATTCGGTGTTTGCAAGCTTAAGAAGTACGCGGTTACTAATTTAGTCCGGTTGCCAACTTGGAACTTCGTGTCTTGATTTAATCCGATCAAGCGGACTCGCGGTCGTTAAGAATTTCGAAGAGACGCGACCACACCACAATAAGAGCCATCGTCCAAGGTAGGCAGTCCCGGCTGAAGGAACTGCAATAAACTTCCTTCGTTCTCTTCGCCGGGATACGGCGCAGAGGGGAGGAAAAAATATAATCTGACTCTCGTGTGCTTTATTTTTCCTCTTGAAAAACCAGTCGTCGCTCAGCGCACACGTCGACGACGGGAGTGCGCATTCCGCCGGCAAGGCTGTCCTCGCGGAGCGAGCAAGGACGAACAATTTCCGCGCAGTGACGACACCACGCACGAGCTCGTGGAACACGAATTTCGGATCCCGACGACAATACGGAGAGACGAAGTCTCGCTCCGTTTCGTGCACGCGTGTGCGCGAACACACATGCGAGAGCGGCGAGTTGGCTTGGCCGTGACTTTATTTTCTTATCGTTGTTGTGCCCACACAGCCGGCCGCCGCGCCTGTATCACACATTCAGACCGAAAGATAAATTTCTCGTTTGGAAACTTTCGTATACAAGCAATTTATAATTAAAATCGCGTACGATAATAATCGCGCGCGATCTACGATCTTTCCGTTTTGTTTTTTAATCTCGATATTGATTTGCATATTTAATACAATGCGAACTGAGATAATTTTTTTTGTTAACATCGGAGTTAATTTCGCGTCGCGCATTGGAATGTCACACGTTAATTGATTGTCAGTAGAAGAATTTCACGAGAAGCAACATATAATTCAACTGATTGTTATTCCGCAAAAAAGAGGTAGTAAATTTAAACGCCTCGATCGCTGCATTCACGCGAGATAAATCATATGGAGATTTCTCCCCGTGCTTGGAGTAAATTGAAAAAGAAAAAAAAGTCATTACTCACAAGCGAAATAACATAACGAAATCTGATTTAGATATTTACGTGCCATTAATTATCGTTCAGCCCAACGCTCACTTTCTCTTTCTGTTCCCTCGCTCAGATAATGACATGAAGTGATAATGACGGTAAGTTATTTAACAGCGAGAAAAAACAAATACGTACTCGCGTGTATTTTTCATCTTCATTAAATATCGCGCGCGCACGAGCGAGACAATGTTTCGCCGCGGGCGAATTTTCGGCTCGAGTTTTCTTCGCTCGCCGAGGCTAATGACTTTCACGTCTGTTCTAAGCGTGAATCTTGTAGTAGTGTTTAGATTTTTTTCTTTCGCGGATTACAGATGAAGCTTCCCGGTTTCACGCCGGACCTTCGCCGATCGAAGTATTCACCGGCGAAGAGTTCCTAGCGCGCAAGTAGGCCCCCCTTCTTTCCAGATCCCGGTTGGGGGACCCCTATGTGTGCACCTGTGCAGGTTGAGAGGTGTTGTTTTCACCTGGCAGTTCAACCTACAATCGCGAGCAGGAACGTTCTGCGGACGAGATCGTTCTCTGTGTCCCGATTGAGAAGAAAAGTTAAGCCACAAAATTCGTGATCGAATTCACGGGGGATTCCCCGCAAATTTGTTTAGTTTCTTCTTGACATTTTGGACTTGTCGGTAATTGCGCGAAATATTTTCCCCACGAGTGAAAGACTACATGTTGACACGATGTCGTGTTGATTTGATTTTGTTTTTTAAAGAGAGATTGTAAATAAATTGTTTTAATAAAACTCAGAATAAAAAAATATTAATGAAGAATTTTCTATGGAAGATATTTTTGAAAAGAGACGAAAACAGTGGCTCGCAAGAAATAATCTAGAGAAAAGATAAATCGTGAAGAAATTTTGGGCATAAAAAAATCAGTTTAATTAGATATTCCAAGAAATTGCCGTAATAGACTTTTAGCAAAGTGAGTTGATGATGTAAAAATTCGCCTTTCAACAAGTGGAAAATTGCTGGAGCAAAACAGAATCTAATGAAGTCAATCTTCTCGAATATCGTAAATTACATAATAGCATTTTCTGTAGCAAAATCAAGGTGAGAAGTGTGGCATAATAGATTGCAAGTTAAAGGAGAACCACAGATATCTCAGTTCGCTCGCACGAATTATTCCAACAAGAAGACACGACTTTGAACGCCTCGTGCGTAACTTCCGCAATCCACGAGCGAAGTCTAGCGAAGCAGTTTCGCTGTCCGTGACAAGATGAAGCATTAGAACATCCTAAATATCAAAGTCTGCGATTTGTTTTGAGACACGATGTAATTCGCTGGCGCCTGTCGGCAAATATTGATAATCCTCGCGTGTTAAACGGGCAACTTTCGAACGAATACTCGACACGACGCGTTTCTCAGTGCGAAAAGGGCAAACGTTTACTCTTTAAGAGGAAGAAACCGACGAAAAATTCAAGAGATGGATACCATGCTGGAGAAAATGGGAAAGCTGAATCTGGTAATGTTTGAGTACATCGAGCTAGTTGATTATTAAATGCGTCATTAGCGTATCCTCGTTAATACTTATCGCACGTCGCCGTATTACAATTTGCAACAAATTAATTTACGACAAATTAAGATCGGTTCAAATAAAGTACAAAGTCTTCACATTTTTTGTATTGATCAATCGATTCGTTATATAACACGTGAAAACGCTACGCGACAAAAAATATTTTGTACGTTCGATTGCTACATTAGAGTTTTATTAACTTTCTAATACGTGATTGATCGTGTATGATGAGCACGTGCTTGTCATATAAACGAAACGTTTTTTTTTTGGTAACATTTTCGAAGAAAGTGTGCTAAGAATATATAATTGTATTTTTGTAAATTAACATCCGACTATTTAAGTCCGACTTTTTCAAACCAGAGAACTTGTTTCTCTCTCTCTCTCTCGTTTTACTTTTCCTTTTCTCAATTATTCGAACCATTTATCTCAATTATTCGAACTATTTATCTCAATTAGTTTCTTAAATCGCAAAAAAATAATCGTGCAAAAAAATAATTAACTAAAGCTAAACTTTATCTTATGTTTACTCGTATGTAAATATAATGTACCCCAATTGTGCAGAAAAAAATTAAATTATGAAGAAGTTTAATCTTAATTGGAAAATACAAGTAAGATCATTAACATGTTATTTAACCTAGGAACTGTGTTGGCGGACGCGAGAAAGTTGTTCGGCATTCCTCTCGCATTTGCGTTGAACAAATAAAGTCCGAGCAATCACTGTCAGTTACTCCGAACAGCCGAATGTTATTACACGCAGGTTGAAATGCCGACAATTCCGTGCGGCTTTTTGCCGCGCGCCGCCGCGCACTCTCGTTTAGAGACGCAATGTGGCGACGCGCTGTTACGTCTTGTATGTACGACTGGTTTACGTGGTGTATCCGTTTTTCTGCGCTCCGCGCTCGTGACCACATCGAGTCCACACGAACGATCGAAGTCGAGTTCAAGAAACGAGCGGAAGAGTCTCCGCACTTGTTTCACGTTCCGCGTCATTCTCGCGTCTCCGTAACGGCGATCTGTCAGGCACCTGCCTGTCTAAGTTGAATTATTAGCTTGAACGCCGATTACCATATCGTCGGTATATGCGCGATTGCAATATCGCACTCGTAACATCGGTCGTTCGAATTAACAACAGTTTGATGACGACGCGTTGTTAGCGCGATCGAAAAATTTGCACGCTTTCCGAGCCTATTGCTCACTAACGATACGCTGAATAATTCGCGGCTGTAGTTTTAAGGCTGTTCTCGAAAGTACAATGCCACGTAACGGAATCGAACGTTATCATAGCTCGTGATCGATCATTTCTTTTTTTTACGGTTAACGAGCATGCGGCTAGAAGCGATCGGTTTTTGAACGACAGATGACGATAGATCGATCTGGCCGATGGTCCAGTTGACGTCGATAAGAGAGAAGGGCGCGAGTGAATTTCACTCGAATATCTTCGGTGAGAGTACTCGTAAAGAGAAGAGTGAAAAAAGGAAAGAGAAAGAGAGAGAGAATAAAGAGTGGAAGAGATATGAACAGAGCTGACAGAGAGAAAGATGAGGCAGTGCCGAAGGAGAAGCCGGAGAAGATGTAGGGTATTACAGCTATTTTTCATTGTCCATTGTTACAAGCGTTTCACCGCGCTTGAATCCATCGACGTGCAAGTATCGTGAATATGTAATCGCAACGTGTGTTCTCAATACGCACGACCTCTCGCTGTGTGCAGTCGTGTGTTCTCGATGTATTTCATCTATATATATACTGCTATGTACACGCGTATGAAAGATGCACCTTCGTAATTTTTTTTTTTTTTAATACAGAGTGAAGAAGACGCTCGTGCCAGTGACGATTGCATCATACTAGTTGAGAAAGTATCGCGGCACGAAGCGCCGCGCCATAATTATTCAAATGAAACCAGCCTAATTGCGAGGAGGCATTTGCGTTTCGCGCCGCATTATCCCGAAGATTCGCCGCACAGGTTGCTCTTTGTAACGCAATAGGCGAACACATTTTTCCTCTCTGATATTTCCGCGATTATTTAGATACCGCCAATTTGCATGTAGTACATGCATGTGTTTCGAGGTTTCAAAACGCGTATTAAATCTTTGCTTTGTGCATAATTTGTAGATTTAAATGTACACTGTCTCTGATTGAGGTATATAGATCGCGAAGAAAAATGCAATCGATCAAAAAAACGTTTTTAGTCAAATAAAAATTTAAATGAACTTGAAAAAGAACATCGAAAAGAAACGATGATAAAACGTTTCCGGGAAGCCTCGGTTTATCATTGTGTCGCTTTTGCCGTTTCGTTCGCGTTGCAAAAGAAAAGAAAATGATTCCGGGTGTGGCGGTCTAAACCTCCGCGCTCTCAGCGAGAACGAATAGCGATACGCTCGAGAGAATCGGACTGCACTTACAAGCGAAGTGTTCTCAGTCGCGAGATGGATCTTCGTTACTATGAGCTTGGTATAGTTGGCTCCGCGAGACGGATATTGCTACTGAAAACAGCGATAACAGCTGTATTGCCACGCTCGATTGGCGCGCATTTTGACGCGATATATCACGCGCATTATCAGCACACTCGATAAATAATGAAGATACTCAGAGATCTTTATTTTTACGACGTGATGATCTGAAATCGCCACGCAAAAATTTGATAATTGGCATAATTTAAATACTTTTCTTTAAAATTAAAAAAAAACGTGATAAAAATTAGACGTGATACGTAAGATACGTAACCATATATGCTTCTCGTGAAAAGATGTAACGGTATAATAATCTACTAAAGGAATAATTATATAATTATATATCGCGCGCGGAGAATCTTCTCGCGAAGACGATCGAGTGGCCTGATCTTTTTGATTTAATTATCCGATTACCGTAATAACTACGGCACATTAATATGGTTGCGTGCTAGAGATAATTATAATCGTGATAACAAGTATGGTGAGAGAAATTTTTAATGAATATTTTTCAATAAAGGAGCAAACCGTATGATGAGGAAATTTGTTAGTAATAAGTTAGTCATAAAAACAGAAGAAAATTATTATAATATACGCGTTGTTCAAATTGCGGAGAAACGCATTGACGTAACAATAGCCAGCGATTTCTCTATTTTCGAGCGACTGACAATCAGCTGATTCCTTAGAGGACATATATTGTATTCCGATATGCATAGTCGTGCGATAACCGGTACACGATAATTGACGTTGTTCAGTATTTTCCGACGCGATAAGCGATTTCAACGTGCGAGATAAGAAAGGCAGTCTCTCGGTGAACATAACTGGTCGGCTGTTCGAATTCTCGAGTTTCTCACCTGCGTGCGAGCAAAGCGTTACGAAGATCGAAAACAATTACGGTACGATCAAAAATCGCGCCGCGGGACATATATTTCACCCAATTGCGTGACGCGATCGTATAAAAAAAGTGATCCTGCCGATGCCAACATGTCGTCGATCGGAAAGGATGAGGATATTATGCCTTATCCGGAGTCCGAAACGTCTGGAAGACGACGTTTTTTTCACGTAGGTAATCAGATTGTACAAAGAAATTTTTGATTGTTGGCGAATCGCTTTCGCTGCGTGTGTCTGAAACTGGTTTTACTGGCACAGAGAACCTTGCGCGTCGTAGAAAATTATAATACAAACAGAATTGCTTCTATAAATACGTTGTACTGCGCATTTCAAGTAGACGATGATGTTTTACCTTGAACATGTTAGTACCTCGCATTTATGACATTTTAAATTAAACAGTCTATGACTTTGCTTAAAATAGTTTTTTTTTTTTTTACAGTTCTGTCAAGTAATTGTCAATTTGTTTCTGACACAGCAATAACTGTGTTATATAATTTAAAAAGAACAATTTTGAAATCTATAACCAAAGAGCAAATTTTCTTACCTCTAACAAGTGAACTGTAATATCTCCGAGTTGTCAATATTATTTATCCTATAAAAAAAAAGCTATTTAAAAAATAGGAATTTCTTAATATGTGTAAAAAAATCTGAAAATTTTTATTATAACCTTAAATTAATAATAAATTTTAAAATCTGAAAACGCACAATCTCATATATCTTAGTACCTTGAACCTATCAACAACAAACGTTATCTTGGACACACAGGAAACAAGAAACGTCACACCAGTTGTTGTTATGCTGTTGTTATGCTTTGAAGTTTACGGTAATACAATACGCGTGCTCACAGCAGGAAAGCGATATTTCTCTCGCGATAATAAAGCGTGACACAGTTTTCTGCGTTTCCTGCGCACAATGTAAATTGGATCTTTATTTCTTTAAAATATTCTTCGTCGTTTATCGTTATTATTCATGAACATCGAGGCTTCATAACTGTGCGTAACGGCTAAGCACAGAACGTTTCGCTTGCTCGTAACGGAAGACGAAGAAGCGACGAATGTTACGAAATTGACATGCAATGCTCCTATTATTATGTCCGCACAACTGCTTAGTCCCGTTTTCTAATGACGCTCTAATATAAGTATACGTGTTGTATTCCGCGCGTATCATCTTATCACGCGAGAAATGTTGTTTGCGACACGAGATTCGAAAATTTGCGTCGACTGTTTCTAATTCGAATTTTCATTGCTCGTGACGCAATACGTGAAATTTTAATTTTATTAGCTACACGGAAAAACTTGGTGTGATTTCAGAGGATTCCAAGCTGTCCAGTGAAGAGTTCGCAGCCACTGAAGGAATTTGTTGGCCGCTGCCAGACTATGCCATCGCGGGTGAAGAAATCGTTTTGTGGCTGTCTCCAGGTGAGATATTTCGAGTTTCTTATCTTATAATGTGTACACAAACAAACACGCATCGCGTTTGATATTTTTTTTATTTTTACCGGTTACGCCACGTCTCGATAGAAAACCGGGAGAAGTGGAAACGAGAGAACGTAACTGAAGAAAACGCGCTTATAATGAGAAGTCTATGTTTTTTCGATAAGTTTCAATACGCCGATGCGAGCCTTTACACAAATGTCAGTCCTTAAAATTCTTCGGTACGTTTATCCGCGAATTCTTCCTTGAAATTCCACGGCGTGCATTGCAGCCGCAAGCCCTCATTGTGCGCGAACTTACAAGGCAAATTGCTAGGAAGTTCTTATATAAGCCGAAGCGAAGCTTATATACAGAGGAAGGAGAAACAGATGAAATTAGCGGCAACTTCCATATGAGACCAGTCGAAATGAGACGGCGCAGCCAACGATTCGATACGAATCGACCGCATTGTTTCCAATTGCGATTCGTGTTAAATTGTTGCGGTTAAAAAAATCTTACGCTTATGAGACACAACCGCGCGCATTATTGTCATCGTTACGCCAACGCGAATGACAATTTGCAACACGAACGAAGAGATGAACGCGTTCTTGGAACGTATCCGCGTGAATAACATCGACAATGACTCGGTCACTCTTATGTGTTTTGCGAAGTCATTATCATTTCTAGTTATTTGAGTTTAAATTAGTACGTTTACTTATTAATATATAAAATTTTAAAAATATTTGCAAAATGCATTACATTGTTACAACAACAGACGGAGTTTTGTTAATCAAGACTTTTTTTTTTTTTTACGAAAAATCGTTAAATCAAGAAATTTTGCAGGAACTCTCAGTAGTTTTTTTTTCTTTGCACGTGTATGCAAACGCGAAAATCACGTGCATACTGCATAAATTTACCGAAGCGTTTCTCCGACAAGCTAGATGCGCGCGTTAATTTGAAAGTCAACTGAAAGTATGGAAAGGATGAAAGTCATTAACCGAAGTCTTGATTTGTCTCTTACGTGACTTAAATACGAGCTCATCAAACACAAGCGAAGTCAAATGTACTAATGCCTTTGCAAATTTGCCGTATTAATTTCCGTGTTGTCTATGTTCAATATTTTTTGCGCGACAAATTGATTGTTTCTATACGCTCACTTAAATGCCGGAACAAACTGCGTGGAAATTTTTCCGCCAATTACGTGTGTAAGAAAAATGCAAATGTATTTAAATGCGAATTCCATCAGAAGAACATCGCTCTTGATGATTATCACCAGAAATAAACGTCATCGTCGCTTACGAAAGCGAATATTTCTCGATAAAAAATCTCATCGTGGAAGCCCGTTCTCGACGCGAAACTTAATAGGCGCGGAAATCTACTCAATAAGAAAAAATTTCTCGAACAAATTAACCTGCTCCGGGCTATTGTGCATTGCACGTCTCGCAAGTGCGAAATATACTTCGTGACCAACATTGGATATAATGTCGGTTCCGTTCGAGAAGATTTCTCCGTGCATCTCATCAATTATCTTCACTCACTCGAAACTTAGTAAGCTGCACCAGAAAATCCTCTGTCAAGACTTGACATTGCCGACCTTTATAAAAGTCGCACATCGTATTCCAGTTTTCGAAATGCAACTTTCTTGTTCAGCGCGTGCTCCTTCTTGTCGAAAGAAAATAGAAACCTTCGCGATGACGACACAACAGCAACACACGCTTGGCAAAACTTGGAGCGATGTTGAAATATCGCTTGCATTTTTTTCGCATTTTTAGTTAAGATCAACAAGAGATAATTTTCAAATGTGAGCAAATATATGTAAAAATATGTTTCCTTAAAACAAAGAGTGAAAGCAAAATACTACAATTTCTGAATGCACATTAATTTTTTTCTCGGAAACAAAAACGTACCTGTCGCACACTTTTTTCTCTGTCTCTCTGAATTTTTACTCGTTTTACATTGCGAAAATTGAAAATGTGAATACGCAAGTTTTTCTTCAAATCTCAATGTTAAAATTCTAATGTCGAAAGCCGGAAACACACACGCATGTTCATGTAATGACCGACTCATGAAGAACATCATGCAACATCGACGACGCGGGATCTGGCACGTCCACCTCGCGCAAACACGAACATCGAGGTCTTTGACATCGTGACCGCGATGGTCGATTCGGACAAGAAAATCGGTATACCGCTTCTTCCAGAAATGTGGCAGAATCTGCGAGCGGTCGTCCTTGATCGGTCCTACGACCTGCGGATTTCATTATCCGATCGATTCGCGTTCCTTCAACGCCGAAGTGCGTGTTTGTTTGTGTGTATGTGTGTGTGTGTGTAGTAGATACGGACTGTATGCACGTGAACATATAATCGTATATTTTGTGTCCTTAAGAATTCTGTAGTCTTTTTCTGGTGGAGAGCAAAAAAGGATCGTTAGACCGCTGACTCGAGACGAAAAGTGAGAAAGAGGAAACAAGAATCGTAAGGATGTTGTGCGGTTCTTTTTTTTTTATATCACTTTCCGACTCGGCCGGACTAGAGATTAGAGAGATTCGGAAGTCGTATTTTACTATAATATCTCTTTTAAAAAGTCTGCGGGGTCTTTTACGACTTGGGGTTAGAGTTAATCCTTGTCTCGGATCTTTCGGTAAAAATAACGAAATAACGTAAAAGAAGAAAAAAGCACAAGTACGTATAATAAATAAAATAAATATAAATTAATAATAAAAATAAATTTATACACATATAGTTAGTGTGTGCGTGTAGATACACTTGTGCAACTATACTCTAGTGTCTAGTGAAGTTGCTCTTTCAGATGCGTTCACATAAGAACGCGTTCTCATGGACCTATCGTCCATCTGTTTCGTTTGCCGGAGTGACGGGCGTAAATTCCGCAGGACAACAATAAGATCCTCCTTCTATAAAGCGACTTGAATCAACATCTGCCCGTAACTGGCATTGCAAGTTACGATTTGCAACATATCTAACGGGACGCACAATGTAGCCCTAATTAATCAGTTACGCCCATTGAACCAGCATAGATTCATTTTATTACCTGACACAACCGCACCGTTTTATCAAGAAATCCGACCGCCTTAATATCCGTGAATACGCTACGCCAAACGGTGGATACGCTCGTAACGCGCGCAACATGCTGCGCGATTTTGGTCTTATCTTCGCGGCTGTTTGAATATAAATTTATGGATTTCTGCTGATTTCACGGGAGTCACAGATAAGACTCTATACGCGGTGTGTAATAGTTTATAAATTTTATAAGAGACGCGTATTTCCCATATGTACCAAGATCATAAATTTAAAGCATCGAATGTATATCAAACGCCACCGTTTTATTTCATTTCGATATTCTCTTTTCTTTTCTGCGAAAAGAATTATAGGATCGTTCTTTTATATCGCATGACTAAAGTTTTCTCGAATGTTTCGCAAACACAACCGGTCATAGCTTTGTGAATAATCGTTATCGTTAATCATCCAGCAGCAACCAATCGGACTCTGGGCTGATATCTCCCTATCTCTCTTTCTCTCACTCTTTTTTCTTTCTTTGTCCATTTAACTTTTTTTCCCGCAACACTCACGTGCGAGCTAGTCGCGTGTCACATTTGACAACACGCTCGGCGGCGTATCGTGGCGGTCACGTGCGCGTCTTTCCCACACGATTTAGTCGAGGACGCGCGCAAAATTCTCAGGAACGAAAGGTCGGAGGATTCGCTCGGGCATTCCTGCGCGCGTATATATACGCGCGACCTCGTAGCGCGGCGATCGAGGATGATGTTTGCGAAGAATAAATCGACGGCCGAGTACGTGAATAGGTAATTTCCTAGTCACGTGTGAAAGTACCTTAGGAATCCGGCGCCGGTCTCCTGACCTTTGCTGCCGTTGCTGCCGCTGATTCTTGTCTCGGCCGCGAGTAGGACAGAGCGAGAACGAGCCCAGATCATTAATTCCAATGAGGAAAATAGATTGGGGATTGAAATCGGCACAATTGTCGGCGCTGTATAATAATCGCCGAATAATAATATCGTACCGTGATTTCTTCTCGTTTTCCTAAGTGGTTTCTACTAGTTGCGACTGGTTAAAAAAAAAAAAAAAAATTCCGTGGAAAAATGAAAAGGTCGACGAGTTTTATCGAAGGTGAATTCCAGCGCAAAGAATAGTGCCGCAACAGCGAGTCGCTTACATTATTGATCGCAATGCTATCTGCCTCCCTAAAAAGCCTACATGCGTACACGATCGGTATTAAGTTTATCTCGACCTCCCTCCAACAGATAAGATTGCAAAAGTTTTTTTCTCATCGAGTTATTGTTGTTCATATCGAACTGTTTTGTATTATTTGCGGAATTATATTTATTTTCTCACACACGCAGTTTTCTACGCGCAGAAAATTGAATCGGGAAAAGCAAGAAAATGCATTCAACCGCTTCATTCCACTTGCTCGTTTGATCGAGATACAGCATTTCTTGCATGACCTGTAATTCGATTACTTCTTTTTTTTTTTTTTTTTTTTTTGAAGGATGACGAGCCACCGGAAATCACATATTGCATCGTGGATCACACGGGTACGCTCACGCTACAAGCGATGACGCCGACTTTGCCGATGCCAGCCGAGGAAGAACTGAACAAGATGTTTCTCGAACTTGTGGACGAGTTGGACCTGACCCAGACCAATCGACAAGCGGTTTTGGCACTTCCGGCGAACAAGAAGTGGCAGATTTATTGCTCGAGGAAAGGCAACGGCACGCTCGACAACGGAGGCTTGCGGACCACCGACTTAAGCGGCGATCCTGAAGACTACATCAACAGACTGAAGACGATAGCGAGCGTAAGTAAAAAAAAACATTTGATCACAAAATTATATTAAATTACAGTTTATTTTATTTTTATATTATGTTATATACGTGCAGAGTCCATTTCCGGAAGGTGACGAAGTGTCGAATCAGATGCGCCAGGCCGAAGCCTTGAAGACGGCACTGAGGACGCAGCCGCACAGTTTCGTCCTTAGATTTATAGAGCTAGACGGTTTAAACGCCTTGTTACAAGTACTGGGGACTATGGATGCTGAAGCAGCCAACAGCAACCTTCACACCAGCGTCATAGGATGTTTGAAAGCTTTAATGAACAATTCGGTGAGCTTCGCGCTGCGTTAAAAAATGTTTGTTAACAATATCTTATACAAGTATTGCTAATTTTTGCGTCCTTTTCTTGCAATTCTCGCGTAGGCATAATCATATTTCTCACAACCTCATATTCTGTTTTTCTAGAACGGTAGAGCGCACGTGTTGGCACATCCGACAGCGATCAACACGATATCACAGTCGCTGGCGACTGAAAACATAAAGACGAAAATCTCCGTGTTGGAGATCCTCGGTGCGGTATGTCTCGTGCCGGGTGGTCACCGCAAGGTCCTCGAGGCCATGCTACACTTCCAGCAGTATCATTCCGAAAGAACGCGCTTCCAAAGTATAATCAACGACCTCGACAAGAATTTCGGCATCTACAAAGACAACTTGTCTTTAAAAACGGCAATCATGTCGTTCATCAACGCCGTGCTGAACTACGGACCCGGTCAGGTGACGCTGGAATTCAGGTTGCACTTGAGATACGAATTGCTGATGCTCGGAATTCAACCTATTATCGATAAGTTGAGAAAATACGAGAACGAGACACTCGACAGACATCTCGATTTCTTCGAGATGGTGCGGAATGAGGACGAGAAGGAACTCGCGAGAAAATTCGAGAAGGAACACGTTGACACGAAAAGCGCCAGTGCTATGTTCGATCTTTTGCGACGGAAGCTGAGTCACACTGCAGCTTATCCTCATCTTCTTAGTTTGTTGGAACATTGCCTTTTGTTGCCACGTAAGTTTTCGAGTTAAAAAATTATTTTATTATTGTGTCCAAAAAATATATTATGACGTAATGCTAATGATTTCAGTTGATTACGGTTCGCATCCCCAGCATTGGTTGCTGTTCGACCGAATAGTTCAGCAAATTGTTCTACAATCCGAAAGCAACGAAACAGGATTGATAAGAAATCCAGATGTAGCCCCGATCGAAATAAACGTGAAAGAAATTGTGCATCTTCTCGCAAAGGAAGAGGAACTCGTGGCGGCGAGAAAGAAGGCCGAAGAGTTGGAGCGCGAAAATTCGGACATGTCCACAAGACTGGCTAAGAAAGAACAGGAGTTAGATTTAAGGACGCAAGAAAAAGTACGAGAGTTATATAATTAAATTTTTAAAAGTTACAAAAAATCACGTAAGTATCGCTAATTTGAGATCAACAATTTTTGCAGGAAGACATGGAGGCCAGTCTGGCAAGAATCAAGGAACGTCTCGAGAAGGAAACGTCGATGCACATAGAGACGAAGCAAAGAATCTCCGAGTTGCAAGATAATCTTGAAGCGTTATCGCGACAAATTAACAACGAAAAGTCTGAGCGGAAGCGGCTGGAACAGTTGGTGGCTTCAGGCAGTTTGCCAGATGACGCGAAAGCCACTCTGAAAATTGTGGAAGATGAAGTACTTGAGAAAGTTGAGACCAAACCCACTCCGCCACCGCCGCCACCTCCTCCATTAGCACCCCCGCCACCTCCGTGTTTAATGCCGGCTGCTCCTCCACCGATGAAGGTAAAAACTTGAAAACGAACAATATAATTATAAAGAAATAGATAATTTAAACTTAATGTCAATAATTGTCACGCTTATTTACAAACTTAAATACGTCTGAAATTAATTTTTTATTGTTCGATTCTGATGCGTATCGCAGGTGGAGATAATAAAGAACGTTCCGCAGCCCAGCAATCCTTTGAAATCATTCAACTGGTCAAAAATACCTGAGCAGAAATTACAGGGCACGATATGGTCCGAGTTGGATGATACGAAACTCTATAACGTAATGGATCTCGAATCAATCGACAAAATCTTTTGCGCTTATCAGAAGAATGGCGTCTCGACGGAGGGCTCGATAGAAGATCTGAGAACGTTGGGAAAGAATAAGAAAACGATGTCGGTGATCGATTCGAGAAGGGCACAGAACTGTACGATATTACTCTCGAAGCTGAAGATGTCTGACAACGAAATTACGAGGACGATACTGTCGATGGATCAGCAGAACATCTTGCACATCGATATGGTAGAACAGTTGCTCAAGTATATACCGTCTTCGGAGGAGGCCGCCCTGCTGGATCTGCATCAGAAAGATCTGCAGAACAGGGCCGACTGTTTCCTGTATCAAATATCGAAGTGCGTTGTGATTTTGAATATGTAATTAATTTCCTATATAAAATATAAAACTATTAAACAAACAAGATGTAAATTTTTCTTTTCAGAGTGCCGCATTACGAGCAGAGGCTGCGATCTCTGCATTACAAGAAGAAGTTCGCGGCCAGCATTGCGGAATTGACGCCAAGAATGCGAGCGGTTCTAGAAGCGAGCAGACAAGTGGCCAGATCGAGAAGACTGAGAAAACTTCTGGAATTGGTTTTGGCGTTGGGAAATTACGTGAATCGCGGAAACGCGCGGGGCAACGCGTGCGGCTTCCGACTGGCGTCTTTGAATCGTCTGGTCGACACGAAGTCTTCTTGCTCGAAGGGCACGACTCTGCTGCATTATCTCGTGCAGATCCTCGAAGCCAGATTCAAAGAGGTCTTGGAAATCGAAGAGGACATGCCGCATGTCAGGACGGCTGCCCGGGTCAGCATGGCCGATCTGCAGAAGGAAGTGGCCAACTTGAAAAACGGATTGCAAGATGTTCAGAGAGAAATAGGTAATAATAATTAAACGTATTATATTTTATATTATACAATTACATATATATATTTCAAGATATTAATTTGTTTATTCTAATTACGTTTTATTCAGAATTTCATCGAGGTCAAGCTCAAGTACTACAAGGTGATATGTTCTTGCCGGCGATGAGGGACTTCCAGGCGCAAGCCACGTGTAGATTAGCAGAGGCGGAAGATTTATTCCAAGACATGAAAACCAGGGTAAAAACAACTGAAGAATGTTCACCGAATTATAATAAACAACATTTTATTGTATTAATTCTTTTGTTTTTATAAATTAGTTTGACCGAGCGGTGAGGCTATTTGGCGAGGATTCTGCTGGCGTACAACCAGACGAATTCTTCGGCATTTTTGAGAACTTTTTACAAGCTCTGGCTGAAGCGAGACAAGACGTAGAAAATATGAGAAAGAAAGTCGAGGAAGAGGAACGTAGAGCAAAACAAGAACAGGAAGTGAGCAATTTGACACAAAATAATAAAGTATTATAAGATATACATCTTAAAATCTCTCAAGAAAAAATAATTATTAATTTTTCTTTGAAAGAAAAAATATGTGTAAAGTGCAATTTGTATAAATTTACGAAAAACTTGCAATTATTTCAGCTCCGAAAGAGAACAATAGAGAGAAAGAATTCGCGGGAGGGAATATTGAACAGCATATCACTAAGCAAGAAAAACGAAGCGAACAGTAACGGACAGAGTGATAACAAAGGCGAATTTGACGATCTGATATCCGCTCTGCGAACCGGCGACGTATTCGGCGAGGATATCGCGAAGTTCAAAAGATCGAAACGACGACCTGTCACCCCAAGCGGACAGGAATCTCGCAGGCATAGCGCCCATAAAGAAGATTCCCGAGAACGTCACTGAAACTCCGAAGAATTAACTGACCAACCAACTCTCAATCTCGATAAATAGATTATTTCTCAAAATAAATATTTATTTCATACAAGTCTCGTGTTTAGAAGTAGATCGTGAACAATTTCATTGAAAAACGTTTCTCGATACACCGTTCATACAAGTATAAAGGGTTTGAAACTTCACGTAAAAAAAAAAAAAAAACATTCTGATTTGATAATGCATTTCTACACAATTTTATATAGTTCGTTACTCTCAACAAGTTTTTACAGACTTTTATACACAAAATTTGGCACATTTCTCTACACCAGGTATAAAAAAACCGGCTTGTAGAAATTTTCTGACGACGAATTGAATTGCTATTGTTAGACATGCCTACAGGAATTTGATATACGATAGTATTGAATGTTATGTAATATGTTACATAATGTTTTCTATGAATATATTGCCAGGATTCTAGAAAACTGGAAAGAACTAGAAAACTTTTGTATAAAAAAAAAAAAAAAAACAAATCAACTAAACACACGATGAACAGAACAATTTTTAGATTCTTGAAATTTTTTCTGTCATAACGAAATCAAAGCAATGCAGCACGTAACGTATATACATAGCATATATTTATTATTCATATCAAATTATAAATGACAATTGTGATTTTTATCTTCGATTACATTTTTATTAAGTAACTTTTGCCTTGAGCAAATGTGATAAGAATTTTACAGACATCTCGTATATGATATTTACACGCGACTTATGGAAGGATTAATAAACGCGAATTATGTCAATCAAACGCAGAATAATTTTTTGCAGTTATCTCAGAATAATTAATTATCAATAATGTATCTAAACACACGTGAAAAAAGGCCTAGAAAAGCAGTGACAATTAGTTAACTGCTTCCGGAAAACCAAAAGTCTGATTTTGTAATTTTTAATGAAATAATGTAATTCGAATACACAAGTTAGATCGTTAATTGTACTGAAATGTCCTTCCCTTTGTGCGAATACAACTTAGATGAGTAGACAACCATGCATTGTGCCGGTCTGTCGTTAAGGCTGTAGGCTTTCTCCGATGTGTAGAAAAAAAAAAAAAATCTATACGAGAAAAGTGATTAGAAGAGTTCGCTGTATAGTATAGTCGATGTTTTATATAAGCTTTTGTACTTTTGTAAATATCCAGTATATTGATGTTCTCGTTCCTGAGAGAGTATAATCATTCTCTCTGTAGCAATCAGTGTCTGATTAATACATTATATATCATCAATATATCATATATACATGTATTAAAAAGAAAATATATAAAGAAATATATCAAGTACATGTAAGGTCTTACTGAGATAAAAAGAAATGAATTGATAATTTTTTTCTATATTGTTTTTGAGAAATATAACGAAAGAACAATGATGTATTATGATGTTATTTTGTTTTCAACGTTTTAGATTTATAAAAAATATACATTTAAGTTTAGATTTATTAATATTTTATTTTTTTAATATCAAAAAAGTAATAAAGTTGATACACAAAAAATTACACTAAAAAAATTAAAAAAGAAAAATATGTTTACCAATATCTGGTAAGTTATCTACAGATTTTAGTATATCTTGAGTAAATATGGTATCACAAGTTATACTTCTTCTTTCTCTCATAGATGCCTCTCGTAGTACGTATCAAAATTTAGCTCTTCATCTTTAAGAAAAATACAGTATTGTTAGGAGAGTACTTTTTGCAAACAGACAAATTTCTGTAAAATTAATTTTTTATATCATATGTCATGTTTTTGTTATTATTCTTTAATGATGTTACAGAATAAATAAAAAAAATTACGTATATACTTGCGGAGTATTCTTTTGTATGATCTTAAAAGGTGTAAAAAGTAATTTCAATGCATGTTTTTGTTCAGAAATTTTATTTATTACGTATACTAGTCGACTACTATGCATGCGTTGGAGCTTTCGGATACAGATTCGCTGCAGATCCGAAGCTTGTTGTTAAGTGTCTTTCACAATATAACAGCTGTGTGTCATTTCCATTATAAATCCTGACTTGTTCTTTTTCTAAAGAATGAATGTGGTTTCTTCGTTTTTCCATGATCGAATCTTTTATTTAAATTATAATATCGTACGTTACGTGTGTGTATAACTTGGTGGATTTACGCCAGACGAAACGCTTTGCTCGACCATCGATCACGGATCTTCGTTGAGATCTAATGCGAGAGAAAGCCGAAATCTGATTTTTGTTCGGAGAAAAATTCACATATTACTTATCTTAAGTCTAATTATAGGCAAGAAACGATATCGCACTAATTAGCTTTCTAGACAGAGATTGCTGTTAAAAATTAGAGCCTTTTCTGTAGGGTCAGATATACAATATCTCTATGCTGCACGTTTAAAGCCATTTGGGAGAATAATAAACTTTGCGTCAAGTAACAAATTTCTAACAAGCGTTTAAAATAAATCATAACTGTTACAATATAGCACAAAAGAAACAAGTTGAAAAGATTACACTGATTTTTTATTTATTTATTTTTTTTCGCTCGAAGATTTCGCAGATTCTCGCAAACATTCACCAAAAGACATTTTTGTTCGGCTCAGCGCGTGTCTCGCAACCACATTTTAAGTTTAGTCATCTTTCTTATTCGTATAATATATATACTTTTTTTTTATTTATATTTTTTATATACAGCAAGAGCGAGAGCGGCTCGAGACGACGGCACAACGCGAGAGCGAATTCAGATTGGATGAAACGAGAAGCTTAAGGATTACTAAAAGAATTAGAGAGAACTACTTGTTTCGTATCATTGTCGGCAGATGCATATTGCAAAGGGATCTTTTATAATAATCGCTCAACGAGACGCCGGCGTCGCGGCCGCCTCGCGCAATTAATATATCCATTACTAAAGTATACCTTATCGAACTAGAACTTATATCGATATATTGCACATTTGACAACAGTTACGTTTTTTCTCTTTAAGTACTTGGATATAGGAAGTCTTCACTAATAAATCTTTGACTTGCACGTCTCTCTCTCTCTCTCTCTCTCTCTCTCTCTCTCTCTCATTCTCTCTTTCTGTTTTGATTTACACACCTACGCACATACACGCTATCCTTCCTTCTCTCATATACACATTTAATGCTCGACACAGCTTCGATGCTTGCATGTTCCTTAAAATAGTAAGTCTTACGGGCGCTTTTTTATGTATGCATAATAAATCTTCGGGCTTGCGTTTTCGATGTGTGTTTATTATATAACACTGGTCAAACACAATTTTTAATTCGCTTTAATAAATAAAGATAATTTTCATAGATTTCAATGTGCTCTTTGAAATCAAATTCGAATTTATTTACGTCACGTCGTACAGTGAAATTCAAATTCTGAAACGCAAATTAAAATCTGTAAAAATGATCTTTCTTCATAAGAGCGAAAGACAAAAAATTTGCGGACCAGTGTAATCTGTTTACTGCGGTAATATTTTGTAGTTTCTGATTTCTTCTATTTTTGTTTTTATTCTTTGCGTTGCTCAACATTCGTTGCAGATTTGGCGCTTTGAAGACGAAACTATCTTCAAGTCTTCTTATCACTCGTTTTCTTTTTTTTTTTTGCTCGCACGCGCACCCCACTCGCACATTTACATATTAGTCAATCGCGCTATTAAAAGCGATTAAATCCTAATTAGGTAGTTTCACTTGCGTTCAATTTGCCGATCTATTCAATTTATCGACCAAACTGAATAATCGAGCTCTGTTTTGTTTTCACTAACAATCCTTTTCAAAAAAAAAAAAATCCTCTGTTAAGAGAAGATTTAAAATTTCGCGATCGTCAATGATAGCATCTTCTCGATCAGTGATCTTTTTTATTCATTGTTTACACCGCTCGATGGTAGGCTACTATTTCGTTGATGAAGATTAAGCTTAACAATTAATTTCATTGTTTATTTCCGCGGTAAATCGTTCCGGCGGCATTTCGTTCTTTTGTTAAAGCATCTTTCACATCATTGTACGTCAAGTCGTTGCGGAGAATGTACGCGGATCTTTTTTGTGTGCCGACCTACACGCGGCCGTATAATCACGGATAACGTGGGTTAGATCTCTCTCTCTCTCTCTCTCTCTCTCTCTCTCTCTCTCTCTCTCTCTCGCGATTCGCCGCTTCGTTGTGTGTTTGTATGTACGTCTTCTATTTTCGCGTTTTTAGTCTGCAGTCACGAGCGACGTCAAGTCGTCGCGAAAATTCACGAGATCCAAAAACAATTGCGAGGAACGTTAGTGACGTGTTTAATCGTGTCTGTCTTAACGATCGGAAAACTCTTCCCTCGTCTCGAGACATTCGTGCGATCGTCAAAATGCAAGATTGATCTCAGAAGTGATCCCGGAATTATCACCCCCGAAATGGGGGTATATTCTCTCGCCGAGATATATTAAAAAAATATCACTGGTTTTCTCTCTTTCTCTCTTTTTCTCTTTCTTGTTAGACTCGTTCTGTCGATTCACTTGTGACAGTCCGCTAGGCAGAACGATGTCCTTTCGCGTCAGTAGCGAAAATATCGAACGCGAAACTATCAGAGGGTGAGTCCGTATAATCGCGATTAAACCGAGGCATGTAGCGTGTTAGCCTGTGGTGCCGACGGATACGATCCGCTTGGTGGTGCCGTTGTTGGTTGCAGGCTCAACTGCAGCTGATGCTGCTGCGCTTTCGCCCTCAGACAAGCGATACTTTCGTTTCTTAACTGCTCCGTATCCTGATGTACGACGTCTGTAAGTAACAATATAACACGTAATGACTTAAACATCTGTAATACTTTTCCGAATTGTCACAGTCTTGTCACTCATGTTTTCGCTCTTTGTGTATTTTACGATGCGTGTTTTAAAATTGTAATTTATTTGTGTTCAAAGTCTAGTTTTTTTTTTTATATCAAGTTCCATTGAGTCAGTACGTATTTACGCAGAACAAGACTTACTCGAGGACGATGAAGGTCCCATGCCATCCTGACTCTCCTGTCCGCTCTCCGAACTGGTTGGTCCTCCCTGATGATGATTATGATGGGGACTGCTTCCGCTTCCGTTCTGATCGTTTCCGCTGTCCTCCCCGCCAGATTTGAGATGTTCCGCTGCCTCAAGCGACTTCCGATGCATCCCTACAGGTCCACAGTCAATCAGTTCTTGATTATATTCGAAATCTTGACTAAAGCTGCTTTTCTTAGACGACTGAGCTGATAGAGACCAACAGAAAAAATATTCGAAATTTGTCGGGTCGCTTTAACTTAAATGTTTTTTTTTTTTTCAGTACATAAAGATACAATCTTTTTCAATTTCCAATGAAATATATTAATCTTTATAATGTATTTTGATCTCTTTCTTTTCATTTTAGTGTATTATATTTTTTCTGAGGTATGCCGTAAAAGACAGGGTAAAATTGCACCAAGTAAATGTATATAAAACATTTTTATCATTCAAATTTTTTCTAAAATATGAAATAAATAGTCAAAAAATCCTGAGAATGATACATCAAATGTAAAGAAAAATAAATCAATGTTCTCATAAATTTTTAAATAAAAAGTTATCGAAATATTAGTGCAATAGTATCCCTTTTACATATAAAAATGAATATATATGTATATTTACACACATACGTATATAATCATTTCAACTAATTCTCAGCTCAGAATTGAACAGAAGCTTGAGAAAATATTCATGATACGTTGTGTTACTCATGTAGATTATCAAAGTTATGCAAAGCGCAAACAACTTGTCAAAGATGATGTTTCCGTCTTACCTAACAGCCATGGCGCAACAGATTCATTTTCTTTAGCGCTTCTTAAAATTGTTTCCGGAAGTGGTAAGGAATGCCGTACCATCGCTCCGTACAAGCCATACTCTGCCATTATGGTACTTCTGCCCCAACACTTCTCCGTCTTGCGCCATTTTGCCCTTCGATTTTGAAACCACACCTAGAACAGAAATTTACAAGTATTTAAAAAAAAGAAAGTAAACGTAGATTTTTATATCACAAAATGACACACGAGCGCAATTTTCTGATTATATTTTGTCGTTACAATATAAAGATAGAAAAATTGCACTATATTTTCAGTTGACAACTTGAACAATAAATATCTATATAATTTGTGTCCACACACATTTTATAATATTAAGAAATACTTAAATAGATTACTTTTTCGCTTACATTATCCCGTAATTGGACTGATTATGATCGTGCTGCATGATCAGTTTCTTTATCCAATTAGCGCTCGTATGACACGCGCCGGGACATGGTTGTACAGTTAATTATCATGCTCAAACGACGAAAGCTGCTGTCCTATTTTCATGCCCGTTAGGCTACTTGTTAGCACTCCTGATGATTCGACCTCCTACGGCGAAGACGCGTGTCGGTTTTTCGAGAAACATGTTCGCGTTTAACAAACCAAATATATCTCAAACAGTAACTCACATCACTTTTATTTAACAAGAATTATCTATTATTATTTTCAACTCATTTTTTTTTAACGTAACAGAAACGTATTTATTAAATCTCTTTTACAGTTAATTTAATTTAACTTTTTAATTTCCCAAAAAGCTCTTTGTTTTAATGTCTTATAATTATGGCGGATGCTACAATATTCTTATTACGAAAAGTAATTTGGAATTAATAGAAAATTGGAACTTTAAAGAGGAAGCGTTGTTTGTTTGAGTGCATTCTGTAAATACTCGATCGCGCTTCAGAATGTTATTTAAAAAGCCGAGCATGTGCATCGGTTGGTCTCGCAAGCGTGTGCCCGGCAAAAGAGAGGGAGGCCGGAGGCTAGGGCGTGGACCAATTTGCAGCAACAATGCCAAAGTCACTAGCAGAATTGGTGCGTAATTCGAATGAATGGGAACGCGTCGCCCTGTCAATTTGCACCACCACCCTGAAATTATCTTGCGCTTAGATTTCAGCAGACACACGGGGTTTTTGCGATTTTCATGCGTCCGTGCGAAAACACTGTAGCAACTACACTTCTGCTAGTGAAGGAATTTAATTTGTTGATACAAATATCTCTTTGCTGCAGAAACACACTGATTTTGAAGTAAAATACGTGTTTGTACGTAAAACTTTTTTTCAGAGAAACAAAGTTCTCTTGTAAACTGAAGTTTTTGTCTTATTTGATTTTTTGCAACCAACAACAAGAATAAATCAAGTAACATATGCATGTATATTTGTATGTGTGTGCTTTCGCGCGTATAACTGAAAAGATCGTGCAGGTTTTCGTCTCTTTGTCGAAACATGATAACATTGGCATCGCCGCGCTGCGAGGGAAGAGGGTATTTAATAAGTGTCTAAGAGACACCAAATACGTCTCGACATCGTTGTTTGAACGTAAGCCGAGAAAGCTATGAGACATCGGCTAAGATGCTGGGGTAAGGAAAGAGAAAGAGGTAGACAAGGAAGCGAAAGAAAGAAAGAGAGAGAGAGAAAGAGAGGAGAAATGGGACGAGAGAGCGAGTCCAAGAAAGAGAGGAACGGGATTCGATATCTCATTATCGGTCGATCGCAAATTGAAGTTACCGGTGGGAAGTAACGAGATCTCCAATTATTCTGGGGACAGTGTCATTCTATCTTATCATATATATATATACGTTCTTCGCG
Organism: Pseudomyrmex pallidus; assembly: GCA_014825455.1. Classification (NCBI taxonomy): domain Eukaryota; kingdom Metazoa; phylum Arthropoda; class Insecta; order Hymenoptera; family Formicidae; genus Pseudomyrmex; species Pseudomyrmex pallidus. The sequence goes on along the minus strand of QVNV01006123.1, from coordinate 106,759 downwards.
AATATCTCGAAGAAAGGAAACAAGCCCGGGCGCTTCTTAACTTTCTGTTCCGTCTTCGTTCTATTCCGCGCAATTGCGATTAGCAAGATATTCTCCCGAGTCTATCGAGATCCTTTTGAGATAATCGCGTAGGAATCCTGGAAACGTTCTCGCATAATACTAACGAGTATCTCGTTGTTTTAGTTTTCGACAACTTATGATGACAGATGTGCGTAGATTTGTCCCGAGTTTTACATATAGAATTGAAATTTGTTAAGCAAAATAATTTTTTATGTTAAATGAAAACAATAAATTGCGAGATGTGCGACGATTAGCGGCGCCATCGCGTGCCAAAGCGTCTAAAATTCTCGGGATCCCAGCCAAGAGTTCACAAGACGTCTATCTTGGCGTCTTTCCACGTACTTGTCTACTCTGTCTTGCTTTCTCTTCATCGCGAAGAATCAAAAAGCTTACGGTTAGATAGGTCTTCGAGGGTCCTCGTTCGGATAGTAGCAAATCTCTCTCTGACGACGACTGACTTTTCAGTTCCGACACATAACGCTCTGCGGCATCTAACTCGAGTAGCAAAAAGTGGGCAGGTAAAAGTCTTCTCAATCTTTTCGTTTTCTCACTTTTTCCATTCCGTTTATGTATTTTCCGACTATCTGATTTTTTATTATGCATATCGATGCATGCGCTGATTATTTAATATCGGTATTTGTCTTTAGGCTTGTCTGTGCCGCTTCTTTTCATCCCCCGTAGCGAAATCCTCCCTGTTTGCCTGTCCAACTCCAGCTAGGAATCACTCGGCATCCCTCCTCGGCGGCCCCCTCAGCATGTCCCGCCCTTCCTACTTTTCCGGCTGTCTCCGTTGTGTGCTTTCTGCCAGCCGGTACCCTCTCTTTATTCCCATTTCCATTCTCATCCTCTTGTTTTGGTCCAATAGTCAGTCGCCGGTCTGATCGATGATACGCCAACAGGCAGTACTGCGCATGGCCGACTAAATACAAACTCGCTCCTTATTATACCGGGTGTGCCAATAAAGGGAGTATAGAGGAAAGGAGGAGAAGGAAGAGGAGAATGAACAGACGGAGGAGGACGGAGGGAAAGAAGGAGAAAGGGAAGGAGAGAACGCGAGGGAGGAGGAGAGCGTTCTCTGTCGGAGTTTCTCGCTCCTTCGAGCCAAGACGATCATAAAGGATTCTCTTCCGCCAGGATCCTCTTGCTGCTACAGCAATGCAGCCTCGTTGCATCCCTCCCTCCACTTGCCGTCGCCGCGCCGTAGCTCAGCAGTGTCCCGTGATATACCGGGAGATGCCAAAGGATAATCCGGATACCCGATTTTCAATCCCGATGCTGCGAAACGACATCTCCTCACAGTACCATTGATTCTCCTTTACGGACTTCGTCGGCGATGCTTTACAATGCGACTTTCCTTTCCTCCCGTTCTCTTCCGGAGACGTCGGGTATATTTTCAAACATTTATTTTGCTGCGCTTCTTGTAGATATTTTCTTATTTATATTTAAATGTTACTTCAAACATTTATCCACACCGCGCGATTCGAAAAAAACGCGACAATCTTTAAAATTTATTTGTAAATTTCTCTTTAAAAAAAAGAATAATTAAAACAAATTTATTATTTTTATGTATATCAATTAAAAAAAAAAAAAAAAAAAAGAAAGAGCCGTATACGTGCCTACGTGGATCGGTAGATAGAATGATAATGGGCCAAAATGCAGTGAAATCTCATTACCTATGGTAACGTGATATTATGCGCAGGAAAGATGACTCCCAATGTGGCTGATGCGTGAGCGCAATATATCGGGATATATAATGAAATACCTAAATAATTTACGGCTATATAATTTTCGCGTTATTATTAGCGCCGGCGTTATCGAACTGTGCGCGAACGTGTATAAACGGACCGTTACATGTGCAGTTCCGCAAAATTACCACCGATTTCTGCTACACATTGTAACATCAAATGCAAGAAATTTCTCGCCGCCGCGCGATGAAACGCGCATCGCAAATAAGTTATAAATGCCACGATTCTCGTTAGTCGAAAACGATTAAAACGCGAATTAAACGTGATATAGCTGTGCACCGAGATTAATGATATATAATTGAAATATTTTTTGGACCCTTTATTACGACGAATCACTTATTGCCGAAAAATCATGAGAACGCTCGTATAACCGCGATACGAATCACGCGGATTCCCACAATCCCGATTAGAAAAGAGAGAAAGAGGAGAGAGGGGTCCGTAAGCCAATTAATTTTGGCAAATAAGCGAGCGAGGAAGGAGGGTGCGAAGCGTGCGTGTTATCCTACGGAAACGCATGACTTATTTGCCGCATAATACACGCGCACAAGAGAACTGTCTGAGTCGCACTGGTCCCTTTCTTGACCATCGCCTGGTAAATAGTTAAGTCGGATAGATCGTCGGGGCCCCACGCTGCGAAACGGCACGCGTCAGGACATCATTACGTGGAACACTTGCCGAGCGAAGGGTGGCAGACGAGAGGGATGTGCGCACTGTCCATAGCTCGGCGTCGATAAGCAGGAAATAATTCAGACCAACGGGCGCATTAACAAGTGAACTCGATCGCGCGCGTTCAAATAATGAACCGTAATAAATTAATGGCACGAAAATTAAGACGCGCGATAGTCGAGTTAGAGCGGGTCACTCTCGCATTCGTTTCGATTAAAGAGTGTGTGTTTTAATTAGAAAATTACTATAAGAGATATTAATAAAACCACTTGATCGGCGAAGAGTCATCAAGTCATTTGAAAGCGGAAAAGACTTATATAGGAAATATGTAGAAATAAAATGAAAGAGCCAATTGTTTTTTTTTCTCTTCTGGACGTTTTTACTTAATTGACGGGAATGCGCACAATGTATCTTCTTGTTATTAAATTTTCCGTTTAGCGTATATTGGGCGTCACCGTACTTTCGTTTCTCTCTTATGTCCTCGATTTTCAGCACGCAGACTCGGTTTCGATAGCGTTTCATCGGCGGCGTGGGCGTGGCGAAACTTCGGCCCATGCTTCTACCATAATTCGGTTAGGCGAGATTTATATCTGCTACCGACAGTATTCCCTTGTTCAACAAAGTCGTCGGCGCGTTTATCTCCCTCTCTTCTCCTCTCCCTTGATTCCGTCGTGTTTTCCTCCGCACGACCGCAAGCGGGGTTTATTAGAATTTATAAGGCGGTCCTGCCTGCTGACAGCAGCGCAACGCCCAAACTGCCGGATACACTGCTGTCTTGCGACTCGCATTCCCGATTTTCGCCCTTATTTATTCGCCACCCGATACCGGTCGGGATGCTCGTCGCGATGTGCATTATTGGTCAATTTTTGGGGTGAAACGCGCCCATCCGGAAATCATCGCTTTGTTTGTCAGTGGTTTTACGAGCGGCAGCGACCGTCGTCGTGAAAATCGCTAAGAAATCCTCCCTCGCGTTGGACACCAACGAGCATAATCCGGCGGATTGTCATCACGTGATGAATCGCTCATAAATGTTACTCTTGAACTCACTTGCTGGAAAGAAGTGAGCGACGCGTTTAATGGTCAATTGGGCGACGTGAGAGACTGCGAGCATTATTTGCTCCGAATTTTCATTCGCGGCGCGCGAACGTACGCAAGAACGCGTGCGTTCGCTCCAGTCGTCCGGATTGTCGAAGGAGAGAGAGAGAGAAAGGGCTGCCTATTAATATAAATAATAGATGATCGCGTCGGAGAGGGGTGCGGATCCCACTTGTCACTGTCGCGCTAAACACGCAGAAGTCGAAAGGGCGCTCTCCGATGAGGATCATTTAATCATTTCGACGACAAGCGATAGAAAATTCATGAGACCGGCGTCACCACCGGCCGCAACCCTATTACGGGGGCTGCCTATGGCCCGCCGTGTATTGGAGGGTGGATGACGATCCGGGTTCATGTGCGAACGATAGTTGCTCACGGTAGTTGTACACGTTCGGAGATTATGGCCACTTCGTCGTGAGAATTCCAACGGGCTGAATCATACGCACGCATACTCTAATTCGCTTTTAATTTGATTTCCTGAACTAAGCGCGCGATCTCGTCGACGTGACCGTGAGACGTCAATTCGCTTTTGAGAGGCAAATAAAACAGCAATAAAAAAAAAAGACAGATAAGAGCGGCACAATCTCATTTTAATTATTTTAATTACTTTTGTACATCAACCGATTCACTCAGCCGCATATCAAACACGTGATAAATACAAACAAAATATATATAAAATTAAAATAAAATGCAAATTTCTGATAAAAATATTTGTTACCATAAGTTTGCGAATTATTACGTATTTTTTGAATGTACAGAAAATAATAATTTTCCGGACGCGTAAATACATGTTTTTATGTCAAAATAAAATTATTGTAAAATGAATGAATGGCGTTACACACTCAACATATTTGATCACGTTTCGTGCCAAAATTGCATACAGTTTTATCGCATAAATTTGCACTCTTGTGTGTAATCAAGATACAAATTTTTGTAACAACAAATTTGTCTCTTATAAAGAAACGCGTGCGATAATTTATGTGTTATGTAAATTGAAAAAGTTTTCTGCCGATCTGACAAATCTCCCAGCGTTATTGTATACTCTTTAAAAATGCACGTATTGCTATTGCGATGCGAAGATGGTAAGTGGATTCTCGCAGACAAGTCCGCGCGAAAAGAGCGAACTGCTTGGGCGAAAAAAAAAAGAGACAAGAGAGCAGCGAGATAAAAACCAACAAGGGTGAGAAAACCTAAGGTGTGTGATTGTGGGGACTTGGGGAAAAAGCACACAGGGTCTCTTCCGCGCAGTGTAGTTTTGAACACGGTGTGACTGCTCACCATCACAAAGATGTTCGCGATGATATCTGGTCGCGGAAAAGACGAGAAAATCTTTTTGCTAGATTTTAAGTGTAATTAATTTAGGAGACGCGCCCCTGTACGCTCATGCGTTGCCGTACATGAGTTTTTCTCTCCGTCTCTCTTTCTCTCTTTCATATCCGAGGATACTATTCTCTCGAGTATTTAATGCATTCGTAGCTTTGTCACCCCCTCGGTATCATGCGCGCCCACACACGCACATACGCACGCACGACGTCGTGTAACAGACACAAGCGCGCCCGCCACGCTTTGGTCGTAACATCCAAAAGATAAAATCAATAATCGGTCAGCGGCGCCGAGACCTTTTCCATGTCGAAATGCATAGACACGTGATCTCAATTTATATATAATATATACACAAGATATTAATGATATCAAATGTTATCTAGTATGTTGAGTCGAGGAAAAAAATATAGTAATTCTGTAATTAATTTTTTTTTCTATGTAATTGAAAACATTAATCGTTTCTTAAAAGAAGTATTAAAACAAACTATAGTTATCTTTTCTGTTTAAGTATCGGTTTATAAGTGCGATACAATAATGCGTACACAAATATAGTTTGCATGATATAAAGTCAAACTACATGTGATGAAAGTTGTAGACGACAAACAAGAGTAGCGAGAGTTTGACCAGTCACGTTACATGATCGAGCCGTCATGCGTATCCGTTTTCAAAAATTTTCATAATCCTTTAACAACTGCCCGACGTGAAAATATTTATTTTACTCGGTCGGAAATGGCTAATTTCTGGTCTCAGCTTTGTTTGCTCAGCGTTAGTCCCACCGTCGTCGGAGATGTTGACGTCTTCTCCAGATACTCGGGTCTTTATGAGATTCTTGAACCAGGATATTCACCTGTCACAACTTGCGTTTGTAAAAGGAAACAAGTATTTTGAAAAATAAGGTTTCCTTCTTTATATTCGTTCAGTTGCGTTAAAATAACACTAATCCTTCTCGGATCAATTATTTATACACCAATTAGCGATCAAAAATAATAGATACAATGTGTACGAAGATTCGATAACGGATTTTCATCTTGTAAAAGATCGTAATATATCATAAAAATGTTTAGTGGAAAAAAGAATTCATTATACGAAGATTATTATGAAAAAAATATACACACGTATATATTTCTATAATTCTTGCAAAAGCGTACACGTATTCTCAGAATATGTTGTGCAAAATATTCTCGCTAACGAGAGAGAATATAACATATTTTTGCTGAAAGAATCGGGCGAGGAGTCATTTCCGGATACGACACCAATGATAGAGAGAAGAATTGTGGTCGACTCGCAAATTACCATAAATTCTCTGTGTGCGAATGGTAATATCCTGGTATAATTCTCCACGAGTTACGATGGCGGCTGCCTACTAAACATAAACACGAGTAGGAAGTCTCGTCCGCCTGCTGAAAATTCGCGGGTCATTTGAGCCGTTTCCGCGCCATTACCCTTTCTTAGCACGACTCCTCTTGCGAGGAGTCCTCTCCGTAAGGTCCAGGAAGAGACGGAGGATCGTAGAACGTTGTAGGTGGAGATCGAAGAGGTCGACATAGAGGAAGACGAGGAGATGAAGGAGGAACGGAAAGGAGAAACTGCGAGAGCGAGAGGACTTAGTCGTAGCAGCGCGGACGTGACTCGATTCCTCGTTACGTCATTCCAAGGAATTATATCCTCTAACGAGTTTTCTTCTCTCCGTTGTCCTCTAAATGTCGGCGATACTGAGAATGCTCATTTCTCAAAGCGCATAATGCATGCGATGCATCGGAGATGTCAGAAATATACTCACAGAAGTCACCGAAATAAAAGAAAATTAATGAAGCGTTTCTTACAATTTCGCTCTGACACAAAGAAAATAATACTAAAAAGACTGAAACATTCTTGCTGTTTTCCGCCAGCGCGAAATTTTATTATCACTTACAGCGTTTGTGCGAGAAGAAAATTTACAAACTGGATTTTTATACGCCACTGTTATAGAAGAACCGCAGCTGCGCGGCGATAAGTCTGAATTCCGCTCTAGTCGATCGCGAATAATACAGTAGCCATTGCCGGAAACAGAGCGCGTTCGGCAGAGAAGCTGAGCGCAATAAAGGAAGGATCTTTTCTTCGACCGAAACCGAATTCGAGCAAGCCGCTTTTCGTTTTACGAGCGATGTTTCTCGCGTTGACTCTCCGAGCAAGTGCCAGCTCGAGCCGCCATTTTGTAGATTGCACCAGTTGTTTATCTAGCACGCGAAACACGAGGTACTCGTGAGACGCGTCAAGCGTTAAGTTTTAATATGTGCGTTAATATGTACTATAATGTAGTGCGTTAAGTTTTAACGTTCTACGTTGCGAGAGAAACCTGACAAAATGTTGTTTTATAAGTTATTTAATACCGAAATGTTCGCAAAGAAAAATAACAGGATGAAACATATAATTACGTAATTTATATAAATAAAAAGAATTAACAATATCACACGTACACAGATCTCATTAAAAAAATTCTGACTGGGATTTTCTAAAGATGCTAAAAAAAACTACAAAAAAAAAAAAAAAAATTGTAAAAAGTAAGCGGAACTGTTAATTATCAAACGATACGAAATTTATATCGTAGAACGTGGCAGGGTGATCTTGCAGAATGAGAAGGAAATGTCGAACGCGTTGTCGGCGAAGCGACTCGCGCCTCCTACCTGGCAGACCGTTCCAACGAATCCTCAATGGCGCCCGAGCGTAAACGGGGCCTTGACAATGGGGCCTTGTTGTCAGGAAGGGGGATTCCTTCAGAGAAACTTTTGTCAGAGAATTCACGTGGAACCCGGGTGAGAACCCTCGAGAGCTCCGTGGATGACTTGCGCATATCGCGAGCCGCTCGCTGCTACTTGAAGAAAATTTTTTTTCTCTCTCCTCCGCCTCGAACACACGAGGCTTTCCATCCTTTCTGCTTTCTTCGAACGCGCGTGACGATTGTGTGAATCACGTCAAAATTCCTCGCTAATGGGCCGTTTACGGCGGAACACTAGCGCGATCCTTCGTGCACCGCCTTCCCTTTGACGGGTTTATAATCTCATTACGCGCGATAGATCATTCAGAAGTCATTGGCGGTGGTTTTGGAGTCTTTCTGAATCAACATCGTCAACTCCATAATTCCACGGCGAGGTCAGACATGACTACTTTATAATTCGATTCTCAAGGAACAATTCTCTTTATAAGATACAAAACAACATCGAAATGTGCGAAGTGTGGAGTGAAACATATTAGCCGTGTTGTTCTCTCACAATGCTCGGCTCGCGCACACAACACCCTTGGAAAAAATCACATAATAATAACTCAATATTCATTCTCGTCATAATTTATATGTACTTCAAATCGCTCCCTGTGCGTATATCGATCGTACTGAAAAAGGACTGACGGAAAGACAGGGTGTAATTTTCGCGCGTCCCCTTCCTCATAAGAAACCCTCCGATCGCCGAAATTATGTCCGTTTGTGCGTGATTCTACTCGCCAATCAAACGCAACTAGACTGCGGATATGATCGCTATAACGAGAATCGCCACCCTCGTGTCATTTACAGAGATACCGATTGTACGGCAAAAATTCCGAGCGTTTCTCGCTCGCAATAAAGTCTTTTCCCTGTTGTTGCGATATAAGTGTTTGTGGCAAAAAGAAAAAAGTAAAAGTTGTAATCAAAGAAAATTTATTCATATTGTTTCTCGTTGCTAAATTTCAATCTCGTGTACGCGACTAAAGACAAGACGTATATGTTTCCAATTTAAAAAAAAATATAAAAATAAGAGAAAATTACATGTAAAATATATTTAAAAATATATATTATGTCATTTGAGAATTACTGAACTATTTCGAGTTAAAAGTTGAATTTAAAAAGTGAGCAAACTCAAGCTATTGCTTGAAGTTCATCCTCGAAAATTTTCACAAATCTGTTTTTATTGTACGTAGGTATTTCGCGCATAAAGTTCTTTGCCGCCGAATACAAAGAGCCAGTACAGCAGTCTGTTGAGGACATTTCGATTAACCTCGCTGCAGGAGGTTTTCGACTGCTTTTTCTTCGGCATTGTAGACCTTAACGTGAAAAGCAACATTCGCGAAAACGGCGACAAAACTATTAATTCTATTGTAATTATATAGAAAACGAGGATGATTGTACGCGCGGGGAAAACAAAAACTGTTGTGCAGAATTGGAGCGAAACAATGTAAAATTATATTGACTATCTGTATTTTAATCAAGCAACTAAAAGACGACAATATTGCTCAAAATAGCTATTTTTTTATTGAGCAATTTATAAGCGGTAAATGTTTATTAAAACACATTTTGTACAATTACCGTGCCCACGGAACGGTTTAAAATAGCGATGACTAGCAATTTATAAAACTTAATAAGCATAACTAATTAATGTGTCCAGTTACAAGGGCAACGTATCCGAAACCATTAATTTCATCAGGTAATACTTCACTGCATTCAAACCGACTTGCTGACAGCAAGGTAACCTGCTGTCAAATTATCGAGTGAACGTAATAATTTCGTTAACGGAAACATTTCTTTCTAATTGCTTCTCACGTAATATTCAAGTGTTCAAGTTTTTGAAAGTCTTTTTGATATCAAAAATATCACTTGAATCCATTTTATTCAATTTTTTCTTTGTACTGCGAGTATATTAGTTGTTTATTGTTTTGGCGTTTGTTTGTAAAAATGCAAATATAACATATTGTGTAACTTTGAACTAAGCAACATATTTAAAAAAAAAAAAAAATAACATTTTAAATTCTATTTGAAGATGTAAGCTGTAATAAGCATAAAAAAATATTAAATAGAAAAAACAAGCTTAAGATTTTAAAACGTAATCAGCGGCTTTCAGATTAATTAACAGCCTTTTGACAGTCGTATGAAATCCCAAAACCGGCTGCGGCGTCTAAGTAACTTGCGAATTCAGCCAAAGAGGGACAAAGACAGGCAAGGGAATAAAGAGCAAAGCGCGCGAGGCGGAAGAAACGAGGCGGGGTGAAACGATAGAGGGAGAGAAAGAGAAAGAGAGAAAGAGAAAGGGAGAGCAAGACGACGGTCTCTCCCCCGCGCAAAAATATCCCCGTTAACGATTATCAGCTCCTCTTTCCGTCTCGCGCCTCGTTATATTGTGTCCCTGTCGCGCGCGCAAATTTAGAAACAAAAGACGGATGGAAGGCGCGTCCTGATTGGCCGACCGGTCTCTGGCTCCACTCTCTGATTGGCCCGCGGGACCGCACCCATCCTGTAATGGCCGCTTTGTCGTTCCACGGCACTCTGTGTGTACGCGCCTGCACGCTTCAGGCAGCCTCGACAACCCCGTCACGATTCTCCAACCCTCCCTCTCCAACTCTCCCTCCTACTTGGCCCACCACCAGCCACCCGCGCCGCTCGCCGCGGCCGCCCTCGTACCTCGAATTATATCAAAATATAATCACCGGCCGCGTACAAGTTTGCTGCGCGAGGCATTTACGTGTGTACGTACGTATGCACGTGTGTGCAAGCTGTGTGCACCGGGGGAGAACATTCTCATTCACGTATGCACAGAGGTGTCCGAGTCCTGACCCGTGGGCCATTTTCTCCCACCTACGTGCCACCCTCTGCGCGCCTCCCCTCATCTACAGACGCGGATCGACAAGCGTGATAAGTTAGGTGATGGTGGGAGTATACAGGCGGCATGAAGGAACTCTTAGCTGAATCCACTTGGGATACCTCTGATGTACGATATGCACGAGCAGCGCTAATGCGCGCACACTGATTCTTTGAGATTCCCTCTTTCTTCTCTCCTTCTTGTTCTTTTTCTCGCCGAAACGAAACGAGGAAAACGGATTTTCCTACGAAGTTTGAGGATTTATGTCGAGCCGTAAAACCAGTTAAGAACACATTCGTTCGATTTTGACAATGCTTCATGATATATAAAGAACAGATTAAAAAACGTGAACGCAAAAGAAAAAACGGAGAATAAAAGACGTAACAAAAAGAAGAGAACTGATAAAAAAAAGGGATATCAAAAGAGAATAGGAAAAAAAAAAAAGAGTGAAAAGAGAAAGAGAACCTTGTTCTGGTCCGCCATGCGGAAACCGATCTCAGTCTACTTTATAGGTCCGCCGTAACTAACCGTCAGTCCTGGAAAATTCTCTCTTTTATGGTCGCGGCTTTTGGTACTACCATACTCCACCCTTGGACGATGTGAACCATTGGCTATTGCAAAGCTACCCCCATGAAGCAGCCATTGCGTCGATAATCTCGAAAGTTCGCGGAAGGGAAAACGTATTCAGGTTTGGCATATTGCTGTTTCATGGCCGAGACAATACTAACAAAACAATGGTTTTCTATTTATATATATCGGAAGAATAATTTTTCATCTTGGTATTACACCACGATCCTGTTTGTAATATTCAAATTTAAATATTACTTCTGAATTTTAGCGATAAGCATGTCAGCTTTTTTTTCAAGACGATATATTAAACTTCATATAGCTACACAGAAATTTCTTATTTTTTACTGACCTGTATCCTGTCCTCGGGCAGATCGGTCCTTAAGCTCAGCATCTCGCGGGCGTAGACGTCGGGATAATGGGCTTCCTTGAAGGCTGCCTCCAGCGCCTCCAGCTGCTGTGATGTGAAGATCGTCCTGGAGCAACAACCACATGAACCTAGTTATATGCCATTACAGTATGTACCTTAAATCTACCCTACTCTCGCGAGAAATATCGCGTCTCGAGTCGCACTTTTTGCGCCTCCGTCAACGAGATCAGTCCGGACTATTACGTATAATTTAAGAAAGTTAGATTACACGTTTGCGCTTGACGTGTTATCTAATTTTAAAATATTAACAAAATTGAATGATAGCAAAATTCATACGCTACGGATAAATGTTGTTAATATTATGCGACAACGTACACATACATTAGCAGTCAACAATCTATCTCGTAATTTTATCTCTCTCCTAAGTGGGGTCGCGAGTATATCCCCTTCATTAGCCTTCAATTAGTTGCAAACGGGTACACGCTTTGTCTACGCCGATACGGTGTGGATACGAGGGACGAGACGGATGTCAGTAACCGATGATTACTTCGTCTCTTCTTCTTTTCATAAGCAAGATGCATAACTGCGCGACGCAACGGACAGTCGATGGTAGACGAGCGTGTCCGGGCACAAGGCGCATATGCGCGTGATACGACAGAAACCGGAGAAGCGAATTTGACGGCAAGATGTCCAATTAGTCTTGCGATTCGACAAATTGTAGGTTGCGCGGAGAACGAGCTGGCATCTGCCTTTGTGGGCCGAACGAAAGCTTCGAAATTGAAAGTCATTTCCCGGACGATCATCGGCTCGTTAAGCGGACACGCGAAAATCGTCGACAATTTTGCCTCGGTTTTGTATGCTCGGGTTTTTTTTTTTTTTTTTAAAGATTGCCGTGTAATCGTTTCGAATTCTACCGGATTGATTTTTGGATCTTCGAAATGCAATCGCGTCAAACTATCAAACGCGCTGAAATAAACGATGATTTTCAAAAGTTGCAACATCAGAAAACGTTTCTGTGAATAACGCTGCTTGTATAATATTCATTATTGTAAATGCGTAAATGTCCGAGATTTATATGTTTCTCTGATATATTACACAAACACTATAATTGAAAACAAAAACGATAGTATTGAATTAAACAATTACGATTAAAAATAATCTATTCAAGCGCCGTGTAATTACCTTTCACGAAACATGCGATTGTATGTAATCGATGATTTTTTCTTGTCAGTTGATTCAAACAATTTATCGAGGGTACAACAATATAAAGTGTCAGATACTGAGGTGATCTAAACAAAAATTGAAATTTCTGTCAGAGCCTTACCTATGACGACGTTTCTTCTTCTTCTTTTTACTGAAACCCGAGAGCCCGTCTACCGTAAAGTCTTTCCCCGATTCTATGTTGTGTCCGACACCTGTGATAACAAAAACACAGATATAAACACTTACCGTTGCAGACATTTAAAACAACGTAAGTATAAAAGTCATTTTTTTCAAACGCATTTATCATATAGCAATGTTATCTTATGTCAATTTTTTTATATTTTGTTTTAACAAAAAGTAAAAGATAAAAATAATTATAAAACACGAGCTGAATAAATAAAATTAATGTATTTACACTAGAAAAATTTGAACATGATGAGATTAATATTTTGCTGAATTCGCAGCTCATTATCTGACAGTATTATGTGTAATTGATAATTATACGGTTCTCTCTCTCACACACTCTCTCTCTTTCTTTGTGTATGTGTGTGTGTGTGTTGAAGCCCCGCGCATGCATCACGTATCAAATTACCTATTATATCGGACTTGGCAATAATAATTCGTGTTCCTGATACCAACCTATCCAGTCCCTAAAAACGAGCGAGTTTTGCATTTCCATAATTTCCCTCTCTTTCTCTCTCTTGTCAATTTAGTTTTCTCTGCTTTATTTTGATAAAAAAAGTCGAATAAGTTTAATTAGCGTTGTATTTTTAAATTAATAGTTTTCCTGCATAAAAAGCACCCATAACTTTTAAAGTATTTGGTTTTCTTTTATTCTCTCACACAGAAAAATGATATCAGAAAGATGTCACAAAACTTTTCATTAAAAAATCGAAAAAAATTAAGCATAAGATGTATATATTTATCCGCTACGTATTGCATTTGTTATTGTAATTTTTAGAAAAGCCTCTGATCTTTGTAAAATTGTCCTGGAACAATTCTCCTACGCATAAACGGTAATTTTTTTCAGTGCAGCGAATTGGCACGCGGTGGCGGCGCTGAATCCCCATAAAGAGCTCGTTTGGCTGCGAGCCGAAAATAATTATCAATTGTAAATTAATGTCGAATTAACGAGCGAAAAGCAGCCTCGAGCGCTGCCGTATACGGCACAATGAAGCTCTTCCCTAAGGGTAACTCTCGTTACTACTGTTCACGCTGCTACTATGTCGGTGGCTAATTAACTAGTAATTAAGAGCTTAATTCCAATTATGCGTGTCCCTCGACTAATTGGAGTCTGAAACGTTCGCTGACGTCATCATTAGTACGTGGGGAAACTAGCAGCTTTCCTCAGTTTAACTGACGTCCCGATAACAGTTTTACGTTGATGCTATTCTCGTGCAGTTATATATGCTTCTCGTTTCCAGTCTTTAGGTGCGTAAAGATCTGAATGTGACGGTGCACGAGAACTAAAGCGTGGCGAGTAAACAACATAAATACATTGTACAAGGAACGATACAAAGTTTATTATCACAGTTGTAATATCTTCTACTTTTTTAAATACTTTTGTTCTAAAAAACATTCTCTCTTCGTTCAAATGTAAATTTCCCATGCACGCATATCATCGGAATCATCGCAAAAAAATTCCGACAGCATTGCATTTTATTTTTAATGAGTAACACGCTTTCCCTCGCGCGCTACGTAAATATAACAAGTAGCGCAAACGTGTGTTTGTTGAAGCTCGCGAGTTATATCTCCAATGCGAGCAAATTGCATCGCGAGGAGTGTATTCTGACAAGTATTGACTACACTAACGATTTTGTGCTTCCTTATTATTGTGGTTAAAGAACACAAAAGTTACGACCTTTCTTTTTTTTTTTTTTTATAAGTTATCACAGTCGAGAACGCTTACTGGGCGCATGCGGCCAAAGTGTATTTGTATGCGGAATGGAGAAATGGCGGCCGAGGCAAGGGAAGGAAAAATAAATATTTCAAGCTCGGAGTGCGGTGACGCTTACAGTCCGCACGACACATTGTTTTCAGTGCTGTAAAGAGGCCTCTTTACGCCCCCGGTTTCACGTTGCCTTCTTGTTCTGGGTGTTTAAGTGCGCTCATTTACCTCAAGGCGTCGAATCAATCGTCCTGCTTGCGCCAGAAACGTGTAACCATCCCGCAGAAATAACTATTTTCACCCAAGGCACAAAAAATCTCGCGCGTCTTTGTGAGAGAGAGCGTATTTCCAATTAAGTCTTTATGTCACATTAAAAAAAAAAGAAAAAAATCACGCTAGTATAAAAATAAGATTATATATCGTAAAGTACGAAAGAATTAAATTATAGTCACGCGGAGATGATAAATCCGTGAGCGATTATTTCACTGAAATTTGGAGCGCGCGGGGGAGAGATCCATAAATATCGTATTTCATTCTGAGTTGTTTTCGTTACCATGGCGAGTGTTCGACGACGTGAAAGTGATCGATATCGCGCGCACAAGGAAACGGCGCGTAGTCGTCTGAGAAGGAGAGACCGTAACCGAATCGATTAATCAAATCTAGTTAGCTATTAGGCAAGTGGCGCAAGTGCATCGACGTGCGCGCCGATACGCAAAGCACTAGCTGGACAGTCTAATTCGCTCTGGACCTAATCCCGTCGTCGTGGTGCTCTCGACACATCGCGATCGCTCTACGGAATCTCATCCCCAGGAGAGAACGCGAGCTCTCGAAAAATAATTACTTGTTCGGCTAATCCCTTGGCGTTAGTTCGCTAAGTTCTAGAAGCTTTGATTTTCTCCGCTTATCACGAGTGTCGTAACTTAAGCGCAAATTGTTTTTTTTTTTTTTTAATTTACATTGTAATAAACCACAAAAACATACATTTAATTTTAAAGATATTCTCTGTCACGGTCTCTTGTGAAGTTTATAGATATTAGATGTCACACACATTCCCCGTGGAAGCCGAGCAGAGCGCTCGA
The DNA here is from genome assembly GCA_014825455.1 of Pseudomyrmex pallidus. Taxonomy (NCBI): domain Eukaryota; kingdom Metazoa; phylum Arthropoda; class Insecta; order Hymenoptera; family Formicidae; genus Pseudomyrmex; species Pseudomyrmex pallidus. The sequence goes on along the minus strand of QVNV01006123.1, from coordinate 91,184 downwards.
AAGAGCGTCTCGCGCGTTAAAACAGCGGTAGCTTCCTCGCTAAGTGTATTCACGCTACGCGCGCTCCACGTTCAGAGAGACCCCGCGATGGTTGTACGTGGGTGCGACGATCGGGACGCGCGCGAAGGGGAGAATATATACGTGCGTGTGTACGCGCGCGGTAAGTTCCGCGGAGAGGGTTGCTGGCGGTGGTGTGACGCGGCGGTGGGTTACGCTCCGTCCGCGCGTGATAGTGTGCGTCAGCGGCGGCTGCGGGATGGTTGCCGTCGGTGGTTGCGTGTGTGTTGGTGGCAAGCCGGTTACCAGGCAACCGGCGATAAGGAGCGTGGATGGCCAATGGCGGCCCTCAAAATACCCCTTCGTCTAACACGGCTTGTTTCCCGTGCTAAAGAGCGAGACAGAGGCAGGCTTTCGCTTTAGTAGCTGTTAAGGCTTTAAGCCTTTGCTCACGTCGGACCCGTTCGTTCCAAGACCCGGTCTCGGAAAGAGGAAGAAAGATATAGAAAGGGAAAGAGCGCCCGACTCTCTCTCCCACTGTGTGTATGCGTGTGTCTTGTGTGTGTGGCCTTTCGGATAATTGATATTCTAATCCGATGATTTGCGCGCCGCTGATGATTGTATTTCTTATCCAGAGGCGAAGCTGGGAGGAGTGTATGTTCTTCGATGCTCCAGCAGATGTTGAGCATCTCGAGAAGGAGCAAAGAGATCCGCGTCTCTACTGAGAGAGCAATTAACGCGAGATTTTAAACACGACTTTAAAATGATGTGTTCTAGCCTGACTAAATAAAACAAATGTCAGACAGCTTCAGTGATTATAGAGATTGCTTTGCTATTTTCCGCTTCAGAGCGTAAACGATTGCTTTTCTGATGCGTTATTCACTTACGCATCCGTTATCAGCTTTAAATATCGCGCGTCACAGTTTTTGGCCGTTCGGACATTCTACTGTGAACGGAGATCGACATTTCGAGAAACAGAGACGTGAAAAAAAAAAACAAAAAAAAAAAGAGAAGACGAGTTTACATCCAGCAAATGGAAACGCGTGAAGTGTTACGAGCGAGGGAAGGCAACACGTCGTCATGTCGTCACACAGCGGACCGTGTGCATGATGGTCCCACGGGGGTGGTAGTAGGACCAAGGTAGCGCGTAGCACACCCTTGGGACGTCTTCTGCTATCACTTGTCCGCATTAAACCCGGGTACTAATCCCGAAATTTAATTTGGAAATCTTTTCAGACCGACTCGCCGTGCCGTTCGCGGTGTGTACGCGCAGCGAAGACATTTTAAACTGGGAATTACCCGGTCTTTTGTACGTTGTAATTGAAAATTCGTTTCTGCCCTTCCCATTTTCCCCCGCCCTCTCTCCCTCATAGAAAGAGGAAAGTGGGGATAAATGGCCTTTTGTGGATTCACGTGAAAATTGCCTCGTCGTAAGACGAACGAGTCAACCTATAAACATTCTCATTTTCTCATTTTCTTCTTCCTCTATTTTGTGTCAATCAAAATTTCGCGCGATTCCTACGAGAGATGTTTTGGGAAACGAATTAACGTGATTCGATTAGCTAATAATTACAAGATTTAATTGGGTGGAAGAAAATCGTGGTTCGATCGAATGATATGAAACAATCGTAACGTTAATATATAAAGTATAAAAATTTATATAAAACGCATTTTTTTCTTATACAAAACGTGTGTTCATAAATTGTATAAGTTATATACATGAGCCGTTTGCCGACAAATTCCACTGCTCTAACAGCTCTTGTCCCAACCAAATCGCATTATTCGTCAATTCCTCACGCTGTCGCCGACTTTAGTCACGCATCACTGTTCATCCCTTCACTTCCCTTTTTTATGTAAGATGTTGCGAATTCATTATTTCACTCTTACACTTCAATAACATGTCAATTCTTTAGTCAGTTTTCTTATATATTTTAATTTTTTGTTATAATACACAAAATTCATGATAATTAATGATAAATTGTAAAGAAATATAACACAGTAAATTGTTCGTGAGTTAGAAAAATTTAAAAATAAAAATAAACAAGAATCGATACAATCAAAGAACGATATATGTCTGAGATTTCTCAATAGAGATATAATCTCATGAAAATTGAGAAATGTTTAAATAAGATCTTGGTTAATAAAATTCGCATCAACCAGGCGGATGACACCGGAGACGTCAATCGCTGAAGCGTTTCATAAAAATGCATCGAGCTCGGAATTTTTTATACAGCGCATGCAACGGGTAACGCAGTCGTTTACATAGTCGGAAGGGCGAATGGAGCGTATCCGAGCGTATTCGAAGTCTAGATACATCCCGAGGGATGTTTCGGTAGATTAGGGGCTTCTCCACCCTGCCAGTTTTGCTACACCATGCTACAACGTGTAAAACACTTGTAACGGACCGACCGGTAGCTTTGGGGTAAGCTGCTAATGCTCCCGCGATGTTTTTGGGGTCGAATTAATTCGATCGTCGGACTCTCTGGAGAGTTACAGCGATTTTTTTTTTCACGTTTGATTAATCAGATGATAAGCGACAAGCCTGAAATTTCATTTAGTAACAAATATCTTTTATCGGAATGTGAAAACAGAAAAAATAACTTTCGCGCATTAAAAATATTATTTTTTTTTGTTTTAAAAACTAATTTTACTTTCTGATAAAAACAGCTGAAGGTAATTCTTTCTTACGAAATAAGTATATTTTCATTTTCTACGCGTGTTGTGTGTTAAAATTCGCGTGTATGGAAAATGTGAACTTTCTTAAAACAATAGTTAACGCGAAAATAAAACCGCACGAATTAATAATAAATACCAAGTCTGTCTTATAATAAGCAGTTCTCAGAACCTTCGACCTTTCTTAATCTCCAACGTATAAATTTCGTCGCAATCCTTTTTTTTTCTCTTAACTCAAAGTTCATTTCACACCTCGCGTGTTTTTACCACCTCGATTCATTCTCATACTCTCGCGATGGTCACGCTCGAAATTCGAGAACTTCTAAGAACGGTGTGAATATTGTGATGGTTCGCGCATTCAAGTGCCAGGCGTGAACAAAGAGCGAAGTGTTGATTGCCCGAAAACAAGGCATTTTTTTTACCAACATTCTTAGACTCTGTCTCTTACCCGTGAGTAAATGTAGGAGACGAAATGCAAGGACTTGGTTAATTAGCCGCCCGCGACGTAGCGTTGTCTCTTGATAAAACCAAAATGGGACAAAGCCGAACACGCGCATTCTCGGTCGCGAACGATATTTGAACGGAGAAGAGACGAGAGAGATGCGGTTTTCAGCGAGACGTTTCCTAGAAAACAAGAGGGAGAAACGTCCGGACGCTGATGTCTTGGCAATCCCCGAAATAAATTCACTTCCAGCACGTGTGCAGTACAGAGAACGCGCTACGTAGGCGTCCCTTATGTAATATACCAACGCGGCGAGACAGAGATACGGAAGTAAGAGAGAGAGAATAAGAGAGAGAGAGAGAGAGACGAAAAAGGTTGGGAAAAGAGAAAGAGAGATCTGCAGCATGGGGGTGAAAGTAGAACAGAGAAAGAGAGAGAGAGAGAGAGAGAGAGAGGGAGGGAGAGGGAGAGACAGAGAGAGGCGGCGAGCTACCCCTTTCTACTGGGCAGTACCGGCATAAGTCAGGAATTCCTGGCACGCAGTATATTGCGCGGGGATGGAGGCGCGGCGGTTATAAGCTATAGTCCCAGGCGTGGCATGGCATGCACAGCCATTTACTTCATTATGTCATTAAGCTTAATGGCCCTGGCCCTAACACGGCTCTAGGCTATAGCCACTTCTACAGTCCGTCCCCATTAATTCCTCTCACTCTCCTCGTCGCCTTCCGCCGTTGCTGCTGTAGTCGCCACCATCCGCCACCGCCACCCTCTGTCCACGTATACCGCGATACACTGTCGGTTGCTATCCTCGCGCTAGACTCTCAATGAGCATTGACTTTATACCGATGACCGGCGAAATTGTCGGCTGCTATCGTAGAAAATTTAACAGCCTGTTGTCAAGAATGACGGTCTGAACGTGACACTCGTTATATCTTTCGCGTCAATTGTAGTTTGCTTAATCATATGATTTTTGTTTTCCAGAATCTACACAATCGAGGACGTAAATATCTTAAAAATGTGAATATATTTTTTAAATTGGATAAATCTTTTCAAGTAAATTAGTTCATCGTATATTGGGTTTCACCGTATTTTGTATAAATATATAATTTTTACGGATTTTTTCCAGTCTTAAGAACCGATTATACGCCGTTACATATACAAAAATTTTCGCATATTTTTTAACTCTGTTTTGTCTTTAAAAATTTTAAAAATTACCTAATATATATAAAGATTTGGATTGATAAATTATTTAATGGCAATGTGTGTGTGTGTGTATGCGATACTTACTTCTTGTCGATTAACACACGTTGATTTAGATAATTCATTCTAATTAAAACGGTTATGAACGATCACGGATGGAATAATCATCATAAATAACGTGCGCTTTTGCAAATGTCATTAAATGTCGAAAAGCGAGTGAACAGTGAATAGGTATACAAATTGAGATATTTCACGATTCAATGAGTTCATAATTATTCAGATAGTGCACGCTTGTATTTATTGTACCGTTAATATTATTATTACCTGCCGAAGTGTTAGAATTAACCATCTCATTAGCAGAGACGGAATTTTTAGTTACGGGTAATAAAATATTCCAAAAATTGTAATTCGCGCGCGATAAATTTTATTTTAATATATGTTGTACTTCTTCTCCGCACACATACATTTTATCTTTGACTCTTTATTGTTTTCTTTTCTTCAGATAATAGAGTGTGCGCGTGCGCTCCCTAAATCTTAATTATGCTATTTGACTTGACTCTAAACAAGCTTGTGACAGAACGCAAGAAAGTAGTCTGTTCCGAAACGTGACGTTCCAGAAGCATGTGTAACGTTTCAGGAAAGTGTTGACTACCGGCTGTTTTCAATGTAACTTTATATTTCTGAACTTGCGCTGCATATTTTGTTCGTGGCGCCAGACAAAGTTACGCTTGCATATGTCGCTCTAAACATAGCTCGTGAACCATCAAAGCTGGAGTAGAGAAAAAGGTGGAATTATAAGAAATATCCCGTCTTGCGTTCAATATTTCAAAAGCTCGCAATATATTAAATATATATTGCAATACATGAACTTTTATAAGAAATATATGGGTGGAAGATTATAAAGATTTTACACAATATAAATTTACTTTTTATATCGTTTTGTTTGAGGAAAACGAAAGTTCCCTAATTTTGACAAAGAGCGTCGCGATATAGGCTACAGAAGAAACTTAACGATCGAACACGAAGTCCTCAACCTCTCTTTGATTCCCCTCAAGGTTGGCAAAAAGTGTCTAATTGTCTCTTCAGAGAGCAGAAGGAGAAGGGAAGATCTTTCTCTCGCCTTCTCCCCGGTAGACTTTACACAACTTCTTTCATTGCAAATTCATGAAGCATCGAGAAATACATCTCTTAGGAGATCCGCTAAAATTAGCGCAATTAAGCGGCGTTATAAACTCTTGAGCGATTAACAGAAGAAAATTAAACTTATTATATATATCGATTGACAGCGATCGATGTTAAGTTTAACGTACAAACTTAAACTGAATATCATGCAGATTATTTTTTTAAAGTTATTCGCTGCTGCTCTACATATGGGCATTGTATACAATATAAATAAATAAATAAATAAAGTCGTCCAAAACACGGATACCGTATATATTCCGTCAGAAATGGCGTGTCGAGGGAAGATCCGTATCTCTCGCACCTTCGTCCGCCCTCCGATTTTTCGTTCCGTATTCCGGCCTGCCTTCTTTCGCTCAATGGAACGCGCCCATCGTGGAAAATCGCGCCTGTGAAAAGGTGTGAATCTCCGGCCCTCGAAAAAGCGCGACAATGCCCATGGTGCCGGACGCACAATGAGCCCTAAACCCACAATGTAGTCACTGTATCCGCACAGAGGGCAGACAGAGGGGTGGAAAAGGGCCCTCTCTTTCGCCCTCTCTCTCCGCCACCCTCGTCCGTCTACCTTTCTTCGCAATTCCACTTCGAGGAGTCGAGGATGGCCCGGACGTGCTCTTGACGGCGCATTTTCAGGCGCGCAATATTTATACGAGTCGTGTATCGCTTTAAAGCACCAGCCATACGGTGTAACCCAAAACCCCTCCACGTAAAAAATTTACTCGACACGCCGCATGCAACCACCGCAGCCGCGTCTTCGCGTGGATGTCAAAATACATACTACTTCCCGAAGCGAGAAAAACTCGCCTCTTTTTTGCATCTCCTATCGCGCGCGTTTCTTCATTCATTCAATTTCTTTCATCCTTTAAACGGATAAGTACTTTGCTATGAAAAAGACTCTTCCAAGTGTTCACATATATGTTGTATATGAATTTAAAAATTGAGAAATAAAAGAAGCGACAGGAAGGAAAAGAGAGAATGTGTAATTAAATGTGTATTAGGTAGGTACATTATTTCTTCTCGTGTTCTGATAAAACCTGTACATTTGGTTTTTTTTTCTCGCAATGTGTTTTCACGTTAAATGTAATTCAGTTTCTTCTCTGACAGAAATCGAAATAAAAAAAAAGCTCGCAACTTCTATTAAAAAAGACTCATAATTTCTATGTATATCACAGACGTGCTAGTAAACACGAGTAAACCGCTTTTCGCGTGTGCGTTAGCGCTATACATACACACGAATCGTTGTGTGTCTATTGTGCGACAAGCACGAAGCAGGACATGGCGTCCTGCTATTCGAGCTGCCTTTTGTCTCGACCAGCTGAGCCAAAATGGCCTCCGGCCGGTGACGTCATATAATTTCACGTGACGCTCTACGCAACTCGTGCACAGATCCTACTCGAAACAGCCAATGAATTCACATTGCAAGACCTTGAGGTCTCAAAAAATCTTGGACTTCTTCATTTTTGCATCAGTATCGGCTTTTATTACACTCGTCATTTAAAAGAAAAAAACGGAAGAAAAAATTATATTTCCCTGTATGCCTGAATGTGAAAACTAATTATAAACATGTGTACTTGAAGACTTTTGATCTTATATCTTACTTTCAACCTTAAAAAAAAATGTTGTGGGAAAAACGCATGCATTTGTCTGTTATTATTTTTAAACTAGTTTTAATTCAATCGCACAAAAATGAGCAAGTCGCGGTTCCGTTTTGTGTTATTTAAGTGTTATGTGGGTAGCACGGTAGCATATAGTATTTGAATATTAACATGAGTCACACAAATCACTGCGTCTATATATGTACATGTCTGTCATTCTTGATCTGTCATTGGTGATCATTTTTTATTGCTGATGTAATGAAAATATAAATATGTAGCGGCTAAAACGAGAAAACATCTCATCGATGTACATGTAACTTTTAATTTTCATTTATTATAATTAAATAATAAATACGATAATAATAATTAGTTACAAACCATCCTGTAATAATGTAAAGAAGATAAAAAAGTGATAATCAATGTATTATAATTGTCGAGAATAAGTGTGACAGAAGAAAGAACAGAGCTCGATAAAACTCTCTCTCTCTCTCTTTCGTTTTGCCAATGAAAAATTAGCAGTAGTCAGAATAATCGACGATACGTTGAGAAATCACTTCAACTTTTGCTGCGGTTTCACAAGCATCACCTTTCTCATATTCGCCTTACAAGTCGGATAGAATATTGACATTCAACAACACCCGCATACGATATACAAGCAGACACGAAGACACTCCTGACGGCGGTGACTGTTACTAAGTAAGGGTAGTTTCAGTACGCGTGTTAATCCTTAATTAATATCACCACCTCCGACCGTAGATGCCCTCGGCATACGCTCTTCTCTGTCTCCTCCAGCTCTGCGTCATCTTCTTTCTCTCTATCTGTTTTCTCTCTTCGTCCTTTTCTATGCTTATTTCCGTCTCTAGTACGACACCCTCACGCCGTGACATCCTTTCCCCCGGTGAAGTTCGCGGGATGAAAAGAAACGACTGCGAGCGAAAGCACGCTCGTATCTCGACTCGTTATCGTCGTTACACAATCAACGTTACAAACAGGTGACCAAGAAGAAAGCGAACAGAAACAAAAGAAATGACACTCTTGGCGGAAAGTTGGGTTCGAAAGATTTCACTTCTATAGAGTCATCTTTTCTCCCGAGTTTAACTCGCACGCTGCTTGACCGAAGCGCACTTTTATCGCCATATTTGGTTTCAATGCGCGGAGATTATCAAGTATCTAGGAAAACTTACTAGACGCAATTTTTAAAGTGCTGTCGACGATGACAGTATTTTGAAGATAATGTAACATTATCTTCATTTCGAATTATAGTATATAAGTGAAAATATACTAGAAATATATATATATATATATATATATATATATATACGATCTTTGAGTTGCGTTGTGCGCGCATTTCGAAACGCCAACATTTCGAAAGTTCTGACAAGGTATTTAAGAAGTAAATTCTGCTTGTGATGGATCGTTCTAATTATGAGTGTTTTGAGAAACAGAGGAAGGCTTATTTTCCGCATGGACGACGATCGAATCAGTCTTGTGTCGTGCCGCGAAACGGTTTAGACTTGAAAATACATAACTTTAGTTTTGGCTCTTGGAACGGTCGGAAACGGTTGGCGACGCGAGTGAGAAAATGTTGGCAAGACTCTTGCACTTGAGCAGCACTAAGTAATCAGGCACGAGCTCCTTCACGGCTGAACGCACTTAATTTTTCGTGGAAGAAAAATACGAGTCGGTTCACTGCCACCCCTCCCGGCTTGCCGTGTCCTATGCCGTCTCCTAACTTCGATTTTCGCCGTCCGTCCCTTCCTACTGGTTTCGCCACTGTCCCGCGCTTCCGCCTTCATTTTGTCCCGCAGTCCCCGTCCCGGGATCCTGGCCGTGCTCTGGGAGACGCACACAATTTCAAAATCGTTTATAGAAACCGGGGGTTTTATTCTCTTCTCTTTCTCGTCGTCCGCCTCGCGCGCGAGTTACCGCCGTAATTCCCTGCCCTAGTCGCTTGTCCTCCCCTCCGCGGCTGTCTTGTGCGTTTCTTTTCACGGAGGAAATTTCTAGCGGACGGTGAAATCGATACGGGAGGAAACGAGATGATTGGATTGGAGTACGGCAATGCTTCTGGCGCTGCTCTAAACGCTCCGTAGCACACGGTCCCCCCCTCTCGACGGAACAATCGTTGCCTCCTTTGAAAGTAAGGACTCCTTGTAATAATTCAGGTTTTCGACAAGCCCTCTGATGACACATATATACACACATACACATATATTTCGAATTATTTTTTTTATAATACCAATACAAAAAAAAAAAAGTAAGATTATCGACAAGAGGAGTATAGAAAAAAAAAGAGACACGTTAATATTGTTCTTCCCGCAACAATGTTACTTCTGATAACATTGCAAGAAAATTGTAACCAGCATTATTGGCCGTTCGCGGCTTTTGAGGATCAATATTTACCAGAAGCAGCAATCTTCGCACGTCTTTACGAGCGCGAAGTGTCTTCTTTTGCAGACCGCGCGAGGTCTCTTCCGTCAGAATTACGGAAGCTGCCCGCGGCAGCGGCAGACACCCGGTAACGAGGGGCTTTCCGTTGGAATTGGTTGTTTTAACAACTGCGCAGCACTTTGAGATACGAGAGAGTTGCGTTAGAGAGGTAGAGAGAAAGAGAAATAAAGAAAGGGTGGGTGAAGGAAGGAAACAGGGAAGGGGGAGCGAAGAGAAACGTAGTGTGAAGGATCTCCCAAATAGCGGATGAGCGAGAAAATACGCGGGAACGCGCTTCTGAGGTACGAACTGCAAGCGTAATAGTCCAATTTACGAGCAAAAGAAAATACCGCGATTCTGCGAGTAAAAGGAGACCGCCGTTGCCACCTCCAGCACCCGCGGCGTTGCTCGGAAAAGGCTGCCGAAAAATTGAAGATGTGCGGAAACACACACACACAAAACTATATGTCCAGCATCGTCGCGAAATTTTCTCTCTCTCTGAATAACGCGCGCTGATTTTGTTACGCGAACTGAACACATACAATACATTGATTGATTAATTTACTACTTAACCATCACGCGGCTGGCACAGACATATTGTGTTTCACGTCAAAATATTTTGAGAAATTCGTGATGCTGGACACACCCCGCCTTATAGAAACGCTAATCGGTAACGGGAGACTTTCTTTACTCGAAATTCGAGTACGATTCCACGCCCACTGTCAGATTTTAAATCGGCTCTTCGAGGGTGCTGTGCGCTTTAGAGGATATCGCTATTTCGCCCGAGACCGCTAGTTCCCATACGAATAACTTAAACGATGACGGCAATTTACTTTTGCTGGCCAGATGCGGAAATAACGTATATTTTTATTTATTAATAAGATCCAAAATTATTAATATTTGTGTGTGTGTGCCTCTTCTTTGAAGATACGTTAAATAACAAACACGATCTCTCCCCTAACGTCGCAGATAAAAAAAATCACTAACGATAATGAATTGATTGAATATGCGATGTGACAATAGGCATTCGTAGCAAGTAATGCAGAAACTCATCCCCATTAGATGCGAAGCTCATTCTCCTCTGTAATCATTTTCAACTTGTCGTCTCTTGTTTCGAGCGACATCGCTTTGCAGGCCAAACGGGTCGCGCTTAATGGCTCGGAAAAATCGAAATCATCGCGCACATGAATACGTAAGCAGTTTTTTTTTCTGTCTTTCGTGCACATGATGTCATCATATGGCTATAATGGTTACGGCATCAGTGGAACTCATTGTCGAAGAATTTACGAGACGATAATAGCTTGTATCGTTTATTGTCGCGATTGTATTGTTTTGTCTCTTTACCTTCTGTTCGCGTCAATTTATAAAGACACGATTAATGTTAATTTTTTCGTCTTATAAACAGCTTTTATAAATCAGAGTCGAAGTATGATCAATCAATGTATTACATTGCTCAGAAAAGAAAGATACGAAAGACATTTTGAATTTAATATAATGACATGAACACACATGTGGAGATTTGACAGTAACTTGCCGCCTCAAGGAGAGACTGGTGAATTTTCGTGAAAACGCATGAGAGTTTCGTTATTGCGAATAAAAATGTTATGTCGTCACGTCTTTTTACCGCGATTTTGTCAAATCGTGAGTGAGTTACGATTTTCCGAGAAACTTGTGTTTCCTCTCGATAAAATCAGAGTTTTCTCTCAGTCAGCTTGTGTATTTTGTGTGAGTTTCTTTCAGTGAATAATTTATAAAAATAAATTCTATTTTTCTGAGATTATTTATCGTAATATTATTAAATTATTAATAAATCTTATAACATGAGTAACAATCTTACCTGGACTTGTGTTCGAGAATGATCCTTTTGATTGCGAAAATCCTGAAACAAAAATATTATTTTATGTGTATAATGTGTCAATAGAATTGTACATACGCACAAAGTGAAATTTTTATATATTTCTCAATAATAAAGTTCTAAAACAGAAATTTATATTTAACAAACAGTTCAATGAGTGGATCACTTCTTATTTCTTTGTTTATTTAAAAGCCAATACATTGACAAGCACACGATATTAACTTGTTCTTATTCCTATAAGACCTATTTGTATTCTTTAATTTCACTTTAATTAGTTTTTTTTTTAAACACCGAAATCTCAGTGTTTTTTTGTTCTTTCTACAGAAATACGTGTTTCGAATTTGTTCGAATTCATTACTCTTAATTATTTGTGGTTTGTACTTTATATAATTTCAAGTAATAAGTATATTATATAATAATTTAATTACTTCAAATCTCATAAAAAAGATTCGTGTCTCTATTCCGGAAGAAAGAAAGGCATGGCCAAAAATCACATCATTTTTACATTATTATCAAAGTAATTCTTTTTGCTATCTTTTTCAGCAATATAATCTCAACGCAATCGATTCAAAATGCAAACCGAGAAATGGCTTGAAGACTTATCGTTAGAAAGAAAATAAACACAGTTGATATTAAGACGTTTCACGCAGCCATTTTCTAATAAAGTCATTCCATCGCGCGCTGTAGATGCTGGGGTGGCGAAAAACAGGGGTTGAAAAAGATTTGCCTGCCTTCTAAGAAAGTTGGGGCTTGTTGGCGGCTGCAAGATAGACTTTCACGAAGGGAAAGCTGGCGATGGTGATTGCGGAACTGCGCCCTTCAAATGACTTTAACGAGCCAGCGTCTTAAAATGGGGATGCCAAGCTTGACCCGAGTTTGCACCCACGTTTGTTTGACAAATTAACTCAGAAAAGTACGGCGCCACCGACGGGAGCTTTAACAATCCTAAACTCACCGTTCTGCGAAAAGCAGTATGTTCTTTAGAATAAATTCGCAATGAGTAAAAACACCACTAAAACAATTGCATTCTATAAAAATTGAATTAAAGAATTAACACAGCAACTGCAACATCATTTTCTTCATAACATCATTATCATTAATTACAGATAAATATTGAACAAAAACACTTGGAGGAGTAAAAACTGAATGAAAACTATCCTGAAAAAAACTTTCCGGAAATTGAGTTCACATTCAACGTAAATCGCGCACATATACATCGCGTTCACTAATATAACTGTTCACTTGAAATCCGAATATAGCGCGTGTTAGGCTGATACGGCATTCTTTGAGTTTTTTCTCCTATTCGCGTTTCTTTCACGGGATCGGCGATCGTCGAATATGGTGAAACTTAAACCTCAATCGCGCGCACCCGGGTGGAAGGTTTCAGATTTTTTGAAAACCTCATAATGCGCATCGCCTTGTACCAGTTGACGCGGAGAGCGGGGAACGCGGACAGACCCCCATTGAGAAAAATCCGCTTCCTAGGCTCGTGTTACCCGGAGTATTTTGACAAGATCTTATTGTCGTCGCGCGGCTAAGCCCTATTGACCCTATTATAGCCCTATTAGTATTATACTAGGATTTGCGGTTACTCCTTGAAAGACGTCCTCTACGGGTCTCTTTTACCCTCGAAGGTGTGCACGCGGCACGCTGACGGCTGTGGAACACACCAAGCTCATTCAGCACGCTTCTTCTCAAATGTGTTTTTCCCGAAGTGCAATTTTCCTCGAAAGAGTCGCGCCTTTTTAAATCTTAGGATTATTATTAGCAATTATGTAGTTATTTGCAATCAGATTCAGAAAAATACATGAGAATATTATTATGAGCAAAACGGAGAGGAAAATATAAAGCAAGAATAACCAATAAAAAGATTGACAGACTGGTGCACAGAAAGAGAGAGAGAGAGAGAGAGAAAGAGAAAAAGAGGAAAAGGAAAATACGTGAGTAACGAAGGAATGAACGGGTGAGAGAAAGGGTATGCGTGAACAAGGTAGGGATCAGAGAAGCAGAGGGATCTCACAGACAGCTGAGAGAGACAATCACACGACGGAGCGATAAGAGCGAGTAGGAGAAAGAGATCAGGAAAAAGGAACGCGGAGTGGAAGGAAGCGTGTGTGGTAAGAGGAGATGAAGAAAGGGGAGGGACAACAACGACGTGCCTGTGTTCGAGGCGTGAATTCACGTATGCCCGTGAAGCACTCTTTAGCGAGGACAATCGAGGTGTTGGGCTGGAAATCCGTACCAATTTGAGCGACTTACGCTCACTCGCTTAAAAGCTTAGCGACGATGCGCGTGTGTATGTACGCGACGTTCGTGGAAATTCGCGGATTTGAAGTTTATAAATTAGCGGTGTCGAGTGTACTACTGTTATATTCGCAAAAATATCGTTGAACGTTTCAGATTCGCGGCGTTGTAATGAATCGCGTTAAAGGGCACTTTCTAAGACAATTCCTCAACAGCAATTTACGCTGATTTTTTTCAACCTTCACCCGATTCGTCTTGCTGGAGTGGTCTTCAAAGTTCAGCCTTCGTAGAGCGCTATGCGCTTTCGCGGGGCGCGGTAATGGACATAGTTTGTCGGTAATGTCCGAGACTAATTCTCGTGTTATTTCATTAACGTCCCGCAGGGGGGGTGTCCCGAGGGGTTAAGCTTCTGCGCCAACAGGGTGGCTGGAGTCGCGCCGACGCGCACACCGCCATAGCTATCTCCCCCGGTTCCCGCCTGGTCTCCGAGCTCGTATCGGGCGCGTGTCAAAGGGTGAAAATTTACGAGATGTGTGCTCTCCCCGCGCGAAAACGCCGATTGATAGTCGGTCGTATGTACACGCTATCCTGAAACAATGCCGACAAGTTTTACGGTGTGACGAGTCATGATTACCTACTCCGTTGACGTGCCGTGACTTTGCCAAAAGTAATAAATCGATATTTGTTTGAGTGTTAATATTCGAGTAATTTTATTGTACTCGTTATAAAATTATTATCTAACGTGGCATCGTTATAATAAAGTAATAGATGTCGGATTAATGCAAAACATTTTTTTACAAAAGAGAGAGAGAAAGAGTAACTCAAAATTAAAATATTTATATAACGAAGTAAAACATGCGTTAAAAATCATCATCAAACAAATTTCGGTTTTTGATGTCGTTTTAAATCAAAATATACATGTCGAATAATTTGGAGAAAATTCATACAAAATTCCGTATCTTTCGATAATCGATGTAGTTGCCCGGCAGAGGCTATAGAGCGTGAAGTGACGCTTTTGGTCGTAGACCCGAATTGATTTGTTGGAGCGGATTATACGATTAGGCGATTAGGTGAGCTACTGCGGCGACGAGGGTCAAATGATTGACATCGCTACGAGGATATAATGAGAGAAAATCATTTCTCTGCCTGTACCGGGAAAACTCGTGGCAATCAGTCGGTGGGAAAATATGAATCAGATTGTTTTGCGTCATAAAGATATACCGGAAAGAGACCTACGGCTATTTATTTGTGAACAAGACCTATTACTATACTTTGAAAGAGACCTACTACTATATTTGATTTATGAGTTTGATTAATTTGGATCGATATTGAGTCTCTTTCAAGTGACACCAATGTTGAGACAAAAGATATCGATTATTCGTCTCAAAGTTCTTGCGACAGAAAACCAGTTTCCAATCTCCTATTTTTATTATAATATTGATTTCGGTTTAAAAAAGAAAGAGAAACATATACGCACATTATTTTAATTATTATATTTTAATTATTATCAAAATAATATAATTACGGTAGAAAACATATGTTGTAAACGAAAATGTATTCATTAAAATTGAAAAATACGAAGGTTTTTTGTTTTAGGTATATGAGAAGTATGGAAATAAAACAACGTAAATTACATTATTGTTAAAATAATTTCCCGATACATGAGTTTTTGTACATATTGCAAATTTTATTAATTTTATTCCATACATAAAATATTAAAAGATTAAATATTTGTAAAGTAAAGGTTTGCATAAAGAGAAAAAACAGAAAAAATTATTATAATTATACTTATATAATATTTAAAATAATATTTACAAAATAGCTATATTATTACTGTCGTTTTATATCTTGTCAAATTAATTCTTTTAAGACAATGCGTGATAATATTATATCTAGTAAAGAAGATTCACTTTACATATTTTATTTGTTAGTACGCCTAGTTATTATTTCTGTTATAGGAGAAAAACAAACGCTTTTTAACTGAAATTTATTAAAACAATTGCAGAAAAGAATAAAACGACCTTATTTGCATTTCGATGTAAAATCACATATTCTGATCTTGAGTGACACATGAGGAAAGAGAAAAACTTTTCTTACGATGGAAAATCCGAACAGAATTACTCTGAATATATAACGTGAATTGCGACGCGTTTAAAAAAAAAAAAAAAAAAAAAGAAAGAGATGTCCGCGCTAGAAGACTAAATTTTCCTCCTTCTAGCGGTGAGTGCGCCTCGGCAGTGTTATCCAATTATTCTAAGTTGTTAAGGCGAGTTAGGGCGCTTAAGGGACTAAATTAAGACATTCCGCGCGACAAATCTCCCAAGAATCTCAATTAACTTCTCCGAGGGCGCCGGTACTTTAATTAACTGTTTAATTTCGTTTAATTTGCATTCGCAATTGCATAAGCCGTACTAGGCGCCGCGACTGCGTTGCATTTTCCTGCGAAATAAACCAATAAACTCCTCGGAATATATTTGAATTATATAAAAAAATGCAAGGTACCTGTTACAGCAAGAATGCCATTTGTTTCTTTTTTTTTTTTCAGACGCCAGTCTGCACCTTTATATTCTTCTCGCCTCTGTGTACTGACTTTTTTTTATATTCTTCATTTCAGAGTTACTTACTTTAAAGAATTCTCTAAGAAGTGTTACCTTTTTTTTTATTTATTTCAAAAATTCTTATGTTAGAGTAAAATTTTTCTTGAAAAGTTTTAGTCATATCTCTCTAATTATATCTAGTTACATCTCTCTTTTATACAAATAAAATATTGTGTGGTAAACTTTTTTAAATATGAAGTATATACGTGTGTCTCTGTGTGTGTATACATTTTCTTTATAAAGAGTTTTACTTTTAGAAAGAGAAGGAATTATTATTATTAACTTTTAGAAAGAAGAAAATAAGTATTATTATTATTATTATTATTATTATTATTATTATTATTATTATTATTATTATTATTATTATTATTATTATACATCTGCTTCTCTAAATTACATTTTTTTAATACATCAAGCGCGAAGCAGCCACGAGCAGTTTTGAAAATTGATAACGTGTTTTTTGACGTTGGTCAAGTGCTACTTTTCCGCAAGTGCGAGAAATCCATTTCGCGAGTCGATCTTGTCGCGAGTACCCTAATTTACATCGCGAACCACTTACTCACGCGTGGTCACGCAAAAAATTCGCGCGTGCAAATATATGCAAACGTAGTCCTCGCGTCGCTGTCGCGAATCTCTCACGCGCCGGGGGTGCGCGGCACTTTACTCGCAAACAAAGCACGGTAAAGAATTTGTAACCTGCTAATTTGTGTTCGAGAACTTCTTAATCGAACGCTATCGCGCGCGCTTTTGCCGTGGGTGCGTCGCACATGAAAGAAATGAACGCGCTTTGAAGTACTAATCAGTATCGACCTGCTGCCGCGACCGCACCCCCTTTGCCAAGCATTTCGCTCGCTACTTCGCTCCTTTTTTCCACTTCGACGCCGCCGCGACTTTCCGGGGAAAATCATTTCGCCAGAGGCGTAACTGTGCGAAAACCGATGACAAATATGTCGCAAGCCTGGCTATGTGTGCGTGAGATGGAAACGCGTATATTTTCATATACGCATGTTTGAGTTTCTTGGTGACATTTTTGATTGATTCCCGTGAACAGCCGAGAGTAACAAACTCTGTGCTTTAAGTTTCTTTTTTTTTTTTTTTGAAACAAAAAGAAAGGACAATATCGTCGCATATAACTCGTTACATTTCAGCCATTGAGAAAGAAAAAAGTTGTATTGTTCTAAAAATGCCGAGATTCCCGCGTGCATAATGGTTTGATTCGCGCCTTTGGCTTTCTAACACGGTGCCACATCTCGAGAACTGCTTTTTCGGACCGTTTGAAGTCAGCAATCAACTAAATTGCCTATCAACGCCTGAGAAGCCCGCTTACACGCACTTCTCTTCCCCGCGTTTTCTTCCTCTTTTGTCATCGCACGTATATGCCATCGGTTGTCTCCGCCTTTCTTAGCTGTTATGGATATCGTCATCAGTCTCGCTTCTATATGAAAAAAATTTTCTGCATTTTTCTCTCCAACTGTTTACGCAATATTATATTACATTTTTACTGTCAACGAAACTGAATAAAAGTTAAATTACCAGATCTCGCGCCGATCAAACTTCGAAATTGTATTGAAATCGAAATTCGATCGAATTGGTATTTATAGAATTAAACGATTGGCGCTCTAACGGTAATACGAGTTCGGCTCTCTCTCTCTCTCTCTCTCTCTCTCTCTCGCGTGCGCGTCTTTAAAACTGCGCGAGATTTAAGACAAAACCGAGCGAATAGGGCACGACAAATAAATGCTCTGAAACGAGGTGCCAGAGTGACGTTTGAATGGAACGGCAGATCCTTTGTGCTCCGTCTGGAACTCGAAACCCGAAAATTGTTCTCAAAATTCGTCCTTCGTTGTGAAATCTTCAACGTTTAAACAGTGATAATGTCATGTTAAAGTATTTGGAAAAATCAACTCACGCCGGTGTTTTTATGGCGCAATAAAAAATCAAATTAGTTAAAGAACTGGATCTTAAGATTTTTCGCAAGTAATATATTTCAAGATGTTTTAAAGATGTTTTCCCTCAAAGGGAGAAAGTGTGTGTATGTGTGTGTGTGTGTTCTGCAATCAAACTTACAACACACACCACTTACTTGGCTATTTAATGTGTATCGCAAAGAAAAGGATGTCTTATATTTTATAATAAAATTAAAATCTTTCATATGCTCAATGCTATGTTTAAATATCGCCATCGCGAGTTGAGAACAGCTGAGGGCTAGTTTTGTCGATGCTCTTTGTGTTTTGGTGAGACATTGCAGGTCTGCCTAACACTCAACTCATTATACTACTAATTATTCATAACGTTGGGGATTTAGTTCTGACGAAAATAATCAATTCCCACAGTGAACCCATTCCTCTTTATTCTCTTTGCTTTTTCTCTGTGTTGAGTTCTGGTTTCTGTTGAACATCCATGAAATGCGCTTCTTTTCGATTAGTTGTCTTGATTCAAATGAATTATTTACTGTTTTTAATATTCTTCTTTCTCTTTCTCTCTTTCGTATCTTATATGGACTAAAAAGTTTAAAATATATTAATACTTTTCTCGCAAAACTAATTAGGCCTGTTTTTTTGTAATTTGCTTAGTTGTAAAATGTGTATTTTAAACAGTGTTAAGAATTACGTGTGTAAAACTTATGTACGTATATAAAGTAATAACACAAATACTGATTAATAATTGATAAATTATTCTAAAAAGAAATTATATAACTTACATAAATAATAGTGTAAAATATTTAAGAGAAAAGTTTCGAAGAGCAGATGACGCATATATTTGCTCATATAAAGAAAACTGTTTCAGAAAACAGCAAACAGTTTAATTCTTTAGTCTACCAAAGGCGCCAGTACGAGCTTAATTTAGCGGCAAATCAATGTATCCGACAAATAAAAGTTTCTACTTTCATTGAGTGATGAACGCTCGAGTGCACTCGGTTGGCGTTTGGGTGCATCGGAAATGTAAGATAACCACACAGCTGCCGACTGAATACTGTTTTCCCAAAAATTCCCCCAGATTCTTGGCACATACAATACCGATGGCGCGTGTGGATACACGACAAAGGTGTGTCGATTTTCGGTAACCTGATCTTGAGTGGCTCTCTGTTAAGTGATAGCTATAAGTGGCAGTTAAGTGTTCGTTTCACGCCAGGGCGACGATACGCCTATTAATTTACTTCGGTGGTCGTGAAACAGAGGGTTCACACGTTCAACCTTGTACACAATTAGCGCGTAATTTACGATGTGTTAATATATCGTGCATTAGTAGACTTAATGTATCATAATGGAAAAAAGAAACATGTAAATGTAATATATATGTAATATACAGATATTCCTTTTTAAAATAAATGTCTTTAGAGAATAACAAGCGGTCTTATTTCTGTTTATTCAGCGTACGTTTAATTATTGCTAAATAAAAGTGATACCTTAAAGAAAAAATTAAAAATAATTATTAAACACAAACTTTTCTTATCAACAACTTACCATGAGGCGGCGTGTGTTGAGTCGGACTGTGTTGATGATGATTCGTGGTGACAGCCGTGCCAGGAAGTACGTGCTGCGCATGCGCCGCAGGATGCAAGTTGACGCCGGGCGGCGAAGCCGGAAGTTGGCCCGATTGATGTACCTGATGGTGAGGTACATGGTGAGCTGGGTGGGGGTGGGGCGGTGGTAGAAAAGCGGCCGCCACAGCCGCCTGCGCATTCAAATAGGCCATCCTCGAAGCCGTGAGATTGCCCAGATTCCCCAGATTTCCCAGATTTCCCAGATTGCCTAGATGATTTAGGCTGGGCATATAGTCCCATAACTTCGAGTGGTGCGGCGCGGCCGGTGCGTAAGAAACGGCCGAGACTCCGGCGGGCGGCGAGCCCTGCGGAGATCCGCGATCAGTCCCGTTTCTGTTTCCGGTGCCATCGAGACCCAGCAGTTCCTGGATCGCAAAAGCCGATCTCTGCTGCTGCTGAGGCATCTTGGTGACTCTTGATCGAAATTGCGAGTCTTCAAAACAACATCTTCGCACTGCGAGTGTTCAGAAGAACGAATTGACTGTCAATTCTCGATTTACGAGTTCGGTGCTTCGCGGACGATAATTGGTCCGTACGAAGCCGCCGGCCGACGTCTGAGAGCACATTCGAGAATCTGGATTAATCTACCGTGTGTTTGATTGACCGGGAGATGATTAGGTCCGCAAAGAAATAAATCGTTGTTAGCTTGTCACGAAAAATTCTTCTTTCCTTGGCGTTTAGGAACTGAATTCAAGATAGTCGTTGTATGTTTTTTTTCAAGTTCCAGTTGCGTGTCCGCAGTTTAAAACGCAAATCTCTCTCTTGGACATATGTTGCGAAATCCTTGAGAGCTATTTTCAATGAGATCTTGCGCAAAAATCGCGGAAACTACTGAAACAGTCTTCTCGAATACGATAGGCCGTGTTATTATGCTTGCTGTTCGCATCCGACGGTCGTTGCTGCACGAGTGCTAATTCGAAAATTAGAAAACTGTGTGTTCGAAGGCCGTTCGGGATTTGATTCTCAGTCGTATTGCGTGCGTTTGACATGAAAAAAAGCTCTGCGATGTGAGAATCTAATAAATTTCAAGTATTATTGTACATATCCGTGTGAGAGCTAAAGTTTCTTAATAAATACCTCAAACATATGTCAATGTGCTTACGGTGAGCGATGCTCCGTTTCGATTTGCCTTCGTTGTGTGAGAGAAACGAAGAATATTGCTAGCAAACGATTCCGCTTGACAATCTCCGCTGACCGTCGGCAAGAATGAATGCTTCCATTGAACGGAGCGCGTAGTTCCACCACTTATTTTACGCTCATCTCACGGCACTAGGCTTTTTCTTATCCTTGCTCCTGATGTCTACTTCGTTTAAATAAGTGTTTCGTTGTGATCAGGTACAAATTGTTCTACTGCGCTTATCACAACACTGCTTCGGATTTGTTTTCTAACGAAACTAGACAGCTTTGCTTCTTCTTGACATGAACACTGAACAGTACATGCGGAAAGCGTCGCATGTGTAATCAAGTTTCACTCATGCGAGCTTGAACAGATTGCTCCTTTCTTTGCGGAATTGTCTTCTTTCATTCTTTTTTGAGAGGAAATTGATTTGACGTCAGACAGTCGACAGGATTCGGCTTTTCACATGTAAACGAGGCGAAGATACTGATACACTGGAGGAAAATGATGAGAAAAAGTTGACGCTGTTTCAAAGATTCAGAATTTACCGGTTTTTTCGGCAAGTAGTCAGGATATACACCGCGCAGACCTTCATCGTGCTCATCTTGGATGTTTTCACGGCCACGTCCACGTAGTAATCCGTCGGCAAATGATATCACGTATTTCATCAAGATAAGTTTGACTTTTTCGTGTAACAGAACAATTTCTAGTTCGTTTCCGTGGTATGTTCATTCAGATTATTGGATTTGGTCAGTTATCAGAGCGCGCACAACAAATCTTCGTACGATTAACACCCGGCCGCGACTTGGTAAACTGAAGAAGCGTAACGATAAAGACGGTGGACCGGTCGCTCCGAAGAATCTTTCCGATAAGAGCAGCTTGTGTGTCCGCCGTCGTCGTAGTGCAACCGTGTCGTCGTCGCGGCGTTGAGCAACTGAGCCGTCGAGCAGCGCGGGGTTGCTTGACTGTGCGCGAGGGTAACGAAGAAGGGAAACCCCCGGGGGCGGCTGTACGAATGCTACACGCACCCACACATGTACCCTTAGCGCGCGGAGGGTGGTGTTTGCCCCATCCGTGCGCACAACTCGCCGTCGCGTCTGGTCTCCCTCTCTCTCGTACCTACCGATTCTAATCCCCCACCAACCCCCTCTTTTATCCTCCGTCCTGCGACTCCTCGCGGACCCAAGCGACAAAGGCGCCTCCGCTACTTTACGTGTCAGCAGTGGCCGTCTCGTATCGCGGATTGGTCGGCTTTTTGAGACGGCCAGCCGAGTAGACATAGCCCTAGTTACCAGCGAGAAGGTGGGGTCTAGCAATGTCGACGCCTCGACGTGGCTACGCCTACGGCGGAGCGGTTCACTATGGAGAAAAGAGGGACTTTTCGCGCCTGGCGACGGTCGTGGATGCTTCACAAGAGCTCGGCAGCCGTGAATAAATCTAGGACCTCTATCATGAGATGATGAAGTGTGAGAACTTGCCTGTAACTTTTGATTTTGTTTTCAATTTTAATGTATTATTTATTATTTTACACACAACTATTTTTGATATTATTTATTTATATTTATTAATATTATTTATTTAAAAATTAATTTTTTTAAAGTTTATACCTCAGATTGAAGCTCTGTAATAATGACATAAATACTTGATACTTATTCTATCTTCCTTCTATATTTAAATATATAACAATACATTTTTACAGAAAGAAAAAAAAACGAGTGTCAAATAAAATTGTTTTATTTAGCACACATAATGACTAAATAAATAATTTAATAATCTGTTGTTACATCGCAAATCCGAAAATGAGATTTATTAGATTATGGATTCATAATGCAACGAAATTGTTTATTTAATTGATAACGTGAGTTGAAAATGATGTGGATCATATTGAATTCATTGCACTGCCATTATATCATAAGCTATTGGTATTTCCAGGTAATTATAAATGTGTGGTCTCTCTCGTTCTCTCCTATTGTTGGATAATTCATCAGTAATATTACAATTACGAATATCAAATAATTAAACGTGTTCCATTTTGAAAGCACTTTTTATAATATCAACTAATCTCTTGTTCTGAAATTTATTTTGCACTTTGTCGCACGTAAAACTAAAATTAAATAGTACTAAAAAATAGAATTGTGTAAATACATTTATAGAAAAAAATTTTTTTTAATACAATACGTTAAAAAATATAATTTTCAATTTATATTTAAAATAGCTGCATATTAAAAATCTATCTTTAACTTTTTCTGGTCTGTAACTAGAATTATTATTAATTGTTACTCACATAGAAAAGGCTAGATCTGACTAATATATGTAGCTGACCTACACGTTGTCTTGCGGAGCAAACGATTGTGGCGTTGTGAAACCGGCTTTCGTTCTGTGCCTTTATTAACTCTGTGGGAGTGGTCTGTAGTTCGGCCAATCAGAACGCGCCACTTCCAATCCTCATTGGCCAGGACACAAATCGATTTATAACTCACTCCGACGAGGAACGTGCACGGATATACGCCCTTAAAACCGTTCTGCTTAAGGTCGATTCTCTTAGCAAAGCTTGCTGTGACTTCCAACACCGCCAATTCAATCCTACGAAGGCGGCGGTGGGTTTGGTGGTGGCTGCTGACGGGAGGTGGTGGTAGTGAATGGAAAGGGTGAAAACTTCTGATTCTCGACGAAGTTCCCGATAACATCGAAAAGTATTTTTTTCGAAAGTCTCTAGCGCGTCCCGTATATAGTTGATTCGGTAAAAATTGAGCCAGTTAAAAAAAATGAGGTTTTTTCTTTATTTTATCATATGATATTTCTTTATCAATTATAACGTTTACTTTTCTGATGTTTGTTTTTTTTATTCTATGCTCATACACATAGTTTTATATCGCATATATTATATCTCTGGTATTAATTAATTTTTTTTAGTATTTCTTGAGATTATAAGAAGTCTTTTTTTTTTTACACAAAAAACATATGATTTGATTACAAACTCATCTCGTATCGCATATTATTAATATCTATTAAGTAATGGATACAAAAGTCGTACATAATTCTGAAACTTTTTACATCTTTTAACTAACATATGAAAAACGACAGAGGTTTGTAGTAGCATTCAAGTGCAGAGTAATCATATACATAAATGGTCACAAAAAGCAGTTCTAGTACGGCAGACAATAACACAACGAGGCGCCGTGCAAACGAGAATCAGTTTCTGCCAGCTCCGGAAAGATGTTTCACGCCCGCATCTTTGTTTCGCTAAAAAATCTCCGACTTCTTCGTTCATTTTCTCAGTCTAAGAAAAGTACGAACCCTCTTTCGTGAACCCTCCCTTATTCTCTACTAGCATCAAGGGATTATTGTACACTTTGCGCTGCGTTGCGTTTGCAAAAAGCGCTAACTCGCGACAGGGGGAGGATTTCCGTCTACGTGCTGCTTTTTACGGAGACACTTTATAATATGCGTGCAGCTCAAACACTATCTTCGACATTCGTCGAAAACAAATTCTAATTTGTTATATTTTTACGTGTTGAGACACATATATATCATGTGAAAAAATGCGTAAAATAGATGTATAAAAAAATGCGATTATATGTGTAACCAAAATTCTGTAACAGATATATATTTTATATTAAGAGTTGTAATATGCAAAGTCTACAAATAAAAATACAATTGTTTGTATAATTATTTAATCTAAATATGAGCAAACGGTAAAATTAACAATGTTTAAACGACAGCAACGGTTTTGCATTATCCAAAATTGTGACGCTTTTAAAGTATTACGGCTAAATTTGTACTTCCTGACAGCATTTGGCTCGAATTTCCTGTCGTCATATAGAGTAAATTATCCTGCTATCGTAATTAGATAAATTAACAGAGCGTGAGCGGAAGCAGCGTGTTCGCATAGACCACGAGTCTATGTGCGGTGAAATGAAAGGAGTTGGAGAGTCCAGTTAAAACTTAAATCCACTACCATCACCTAATTCAAAACTATAATTATCTCAAGCAATATTTTCAAATATTATAAATAAAAGCAATATTAAGATGTATTTATTTTTGAACAATATAAAAATTTCAGTTTAAAAACTATTATCTTCTTTATATTTTATTTTTTAAATAAAAAATAAATATATACTTACTTCAAAGCTTGTCATAAAAATTTTGTTAATATAATTGAAGTTAGTAATTAATAAATTTATTTATTCTATTAAATGTGTTAATAAAATTAGAAAATTCGTCAGATATAGAAAAAATAATAAAAAATAAAACCCAAAGTGTTTTATACGAATTGTATTAATTCAATAGTTTGCATATCTAAGGTTTGAGATTTTAACATAATCTTTACTATCTAAACAAAATCATTTCTCTTCAAAACTATATGTTATTGTAGCTTTTTAAAACGACACAAAGCAAAATTTTCATTTTAAGTCGAAACACTACTTTCATTTTAGAAGCCTGCATTTGTTCGCATTATACTATTTTTGGGGAACTCTACAAGAATCCTCGATTACTAAACGAATATTCAAGCCTGTAATCCTACTAGAGATTTAAACTTTAAAAGAGCACAATCCGCCTTACTAAAGATATTTGTGTTATACCGCGCGTATATATGTGCGGTCTCATGTGCTCAAAATGCGCACAATGGACCGAATTTAGAACGACCCGTAATCTCTTAAGACAAATAGCGACCAGAACAAATTTATTGCTTGTCGAAGAGGAGATTGCATTAGTTTTTTGTAAGATTTGTTTTCTATAAATGTTAGGCGGTAAAACTACTTTTTTATTTAAATAATTTGTCTAAGTAATCTAACCGTCGATTTAAAAATATATTAAAATAAATTTTGATTTTGAGAACAATCTTTCAACTTGTTTTTTATCGGGAAAATGAAGCACACATCTTCAAAATTCTTGCAAGAGGCATTTGCATTTACGAAGGGTTTCTGCACGATCGCCATTTTAGCTAACTTGCTCAGCGTGCGGAGTCTCATAAATTAATTTCTCAAATCAGATTTCGCCGAAGAAACTCGCCACCGATATCGATAAACTATGCTCGTCTCTTTTGCACACGCGTACGTGCACAGATACGCGCTTACAGAAGCGGACGAGACGCGGAGGTTCCGGCGAAAGGATCTCGTTGCCTTGCCAATCCTCTTTTCGAGAACATTTTCGCCGAGTCTTGCAAAATTGTTAATCCCAAGCTTTTCCAATTACACGAACTCTCCTATACCTTTGCCTATATCGTTCCCTTTTCCTTCTCTCTCTCTCCCCCTCTTCCTCTCTCTCTCTCTCTCTCTTCGTTTTCTCACTCTCTCTTAGTTCTTTGTAAGCGAAAATATTCAATTCGGACGTTAAATTCAATTACAGCATTCCTGATTAATCCTAAGTATCCTCAGCTGAAGGAAGGACGCCTGGCGGTCCTCCTTCCACGGATACCTTCCTTCGGACGAGCCGGATCTCTTTTCGAGCTTAGCCCGTCCTTGAGTTGAATAACTGTTGCGAAAGATGTCTGACCATTAAAACTTGCTCGTTCCGTTTTCACCCGATTGTGCGCTCTATTCAGATTATTACGCCCCCCAAAATCGAAGTAAGAGATGTATACTTAGAGAAGAGAATTAATACCGACAATTTCGACGCCGCCGAAAACATTTTGTAAGAGAGTCCACTTGAGCTTGTCTAACGTCAAAGATATCTGTGTTCATATGTGCTACTTAATCATCTGTGATATTGATGATAAGAAGTGTTTTGCGCAAAGTATAGCGGTTACATTGTAAAATCTCAATTTATGTTTTAAAATACAATTAACTTTTTATTTTCGTTCTCAATTACATTTATATTTTATTAGTCTTTAATTATATTTATATTTTATCGCGCGACTGAGAAATGATAAGATACAATCTCCTCCTACGTTCTTTCTCGATTATTGTTACTAAAACGGTTCATTAATGCTAGCACCGGACTTCGCAGCTTTCCGACGCGGGAGAACCGGACCACCCAGGGATCGTCTGAGGAACGACAAGATAATTCTTGCCTCTCAAAAAAGTCAGCCAGTCATCGCCTCTAACTGGTAGTCTTTCTCTTAATCTTCGCCCATGAGCTCTCGAGTATCCACGGCCACTCGAGATTTTCACAATGTCCACACCGACGCAATTGTACCTTCAGTCTAATTTTCGAAAGATGAACTACCTACGATTCCCATTCGTTGTATCGACTTAACGAACTTCTTAAAAATACGGGTCTCTATTTTATTTCAAAACGGATCTTGATAATAGCTGTAATTAAATTTTAAAGCACTCTCTTGACATTTCTTTCTAACATATCTACATGTTCTTCAATGAGTACTTCAATACATAACTTATATTTAGTGTTCCAGTTTTAATTTCAAACACATGAAATGTCTGAGGTTTTTTTCGAAATTTCTCACTGTACTCTTAATTTTTATAAAAAAATAAAGTATAAATTAATATAATTTATATTATGTCTGGCAACTTTATCTTATTTTATAAAGTAGATGTATTTTTAAACATCTAAAGAGGAGAGAATTATACATGTGTCTGAGAAATAATACGTGTAAAATCTCTTAATGAAATAAGTTAAATAAGGGTTGTTATTATTTTTTGTTTTATACAAAAAGGTGAAGTTGTTGTTCTGACGGAATACAACAGATGTCAGCATCAGTCGGTCGGTAATTCTGGACGTGCTGCCGTCTGCGTGCTTGGGAATGAACTGAAATTCGATCAACGCGTCCCATTTAGCAGCTCAATAATGCCGTCTTCAGGACTCTTGCGCTAGAAATAAAGATTCATAATATTTTCTAATTTTATCGCGTGTAACTTGTAACAATTTCTTTTGTAAAAATATATAAATATACATTTATATACGGTTATTCGATGCAAAATGAGAATGCACAGCGTAATAGCAACAATTTTTACACAGACAATGTAACAATTTGCATTACTCCGTCGCTTGATATTTGAATATTTTCTCTCACGATAAACGATCAGTTTGTCAGCGTTCGTTACACGCGGATTAACATCTGTGTAAAAGCGATTTTTGTAAAATGGACGGAAAAAGCGTGATTCGTTAATTATTGTTCAACTGCGCGAGCCCTCGATTGCTTTTGATGCACATCGGGATTATCATATTGTCATAAACGATTTTACATATTTTACTTTTTGCGAAGGCTTTGTTATTGAAATTTCCTTAAACTGGCGCAGTAAAGCGCAGTGTAAATAATAATTTGTGTTTCACGTTAATTAGATATTTTGTGGAGGTCCGTTTAGTAAAGAACAATTACATCAAATTATCTGTTAATTGTGTGTTTTTCACTTCAGTAACACAAATTTGTCTGTCAATTGTAAATTTTAATAATTAAGAGCTATTATGTGCAAGCACTCATTTGCGTGTGCAATATATTTTCTTCTTATCAGTTTAAATACCCACGTAGCAGAACATAAGCGATGCTTTAAATTGCAGTTTTATATCTTGAGTAAAATTTTGCTCGCAAGAAGTAATTTATGTTTTTATTGAAACTATAAAAACAAATGTATTATAAATATATAAATCTACCAGAGATTTATATTTATTTATCAGAGAACGCGTCACAAATCTATGCCTTAAAATGTAATGCCAAACAAGGATGTTTAAATAAATGGAAAATGTAATACATTATAATAATTTAATATATTATAATAATGTGAGTATTAAAATAAAACTGTTTAAAAAACTTAACTCTGCTAATGTACGTGTAGACTCTTAAACTAAATTGCTAGTTTGTTTAAGATTCTCTCTTTTTCTCTCTCATTTAGCACACAGAAAACAACGCTTCGCTTCTTCTGCTTCTAATCTACGGAAATGCACTGATTGCTCGTGTTAGAAGGTGCCTACGTAGTTATCGCGAAATTATCCATCAATATCGTGAACGTGAAAGACGCGAGATTTATCTGGGAAAAGCGCCCCTAACAATGAGACAAGTAACACGAGCCACGAAGCTAAGGCGAATATCGTGAAGTTCATCAAAGTTCGATGAGAGATCGCGGTCGCTCTTAATGGCGCACTGGATACGGCTTCAAAAGGAATTACGTAATACTTTTTTCACGAGCCGATCGCAAGTAAGAGAAGAGAGAAGTCGGGCGCGGGAAGGCGGGAAGGCACCCTCGTTAAATATTAAACTTTAAGGCTGGTATTCTCATGGCGCTTCTGCGGCCTTTATGTACAGTTTTCTCTCCCGTTCCCTAACGTAACGACATCGCGCGATCGTTGGATACGAGACATTTGAGAGATTATGCCAATCCAACGCGAGCGCTTTCTTGGAAGAAAGATGCGATCGCTCCTTTCTGGCCGGAACGACCGTTTATTCTTGATTTGCTGATGCCGCCTTTGCAACGTCTCACGCGCAATACCCATTTTACATATATTCGACAACCACGATGCAAATTAATTTTGACTTTTCTGTTTCACATGATACGAGAAATGAGTTTTTAGCGTTTTTACCGTTTAAATGAAAGCAGAAGAGAACGGTAGAGTACTACAAAAAAAAACACGTTACGTATATTATAGTTTTCGTATTTCGTTTATACAATTGACGAACTTTTAGCACTTTGACGAATACACAATAAAAAATTGTGTATTCGTCTGCTTTCACACTAATGTCATGTCGCGCGTGTGTGCCGTGACATTTTGCGGATGATGCGCGCTAGGGGCGTCGCATTTAACGAGAATCAGCTTTGGGGCTTTCGTCGCGACTTTGTTTCAGGACGCGCGTTGTTTCGCTTGCGCACCGACACGAGCTGACCAAGCGCGGACGCCCGTTCTCGCATCGCAATTGGCCTGATTTATCGGCCGTGTCAGATCTTGGTCTAAGCACGTCCGGTATTGGCCTGAGATCGGCACGTCATTCGCTCATTATACGATCCAATTAAGGGCACGGACGGCGATACGGCAACAATCACAGTCCTTCCGTCCACGTGATTAGCCCTATTCGGAGACAACGCGTTCCTATGGGCGCCCCGGGCTGCGACCGATCGAAGTCGTTCCTTGCTCGATTCCTCGACAGTCACGGTTCCGCAATTATTAAATCGATTCTCTTCTCTTCATGCGCAATTGCGGCGTTCTAATTTTCGTCTGGCCGCCGCTGCCGCGGGTCGAGCTGATGACAATCCGGTGATATATGTCGTTATATTTATAGGTTTACGACGATTGCTGATATTGTTTAGATACACACGAAAGCAAAACACTTACGAAAGGTGTTATCGAGACGCAATCAGTTTCTCTCTTATCTCCTTATTTATTTTTCTGCGCTTGCTATTTTAAGCTTACATATACAAGCACGTACTTAATCATAATATTATGAAATATGTACAGAAAGATAGCTGGTTAATTTAAAAACTTAGTGCTTTTTGAACGTGAGCAACTTAGATACAGTAAACTGCAATTATGCGCACAAAATATTGTTTAAAAATAAAAATAAAATATAATACTGGAGAAGTAAATTGAAAAAATAAAATAAAATATGCAAATCATGACAGAAATGAAAAGATATAATATCAAACCAAAGGATAATCCAATCTTTATGATCTAATAATAATCATAAAAGTACAAAGTTACATTTATCTTACATTTACAGTTGTTTATTTCAGTTTACAGTATAAAAAGGTGCAAAATAAAAAAAAATAAAAATATTGTGACCTTACTGTCCCTTTATCAATGCCCGCCGCATCCCTTTTACGTAACGATATCGTTTTATATCCAGCTCAAATCCGCGCGGAAATATCTAATGGGACTTCGCATTCTGGCCGCTCTCATTATCGTATCCCGCGCCTTTTTCTTCGGCATTTTAATTGCAGCAATGGGTTGCACACCACCGCTAAGAAATAATTATGCTTGCCACGTATAACTACGCCTACACGCGCGCGCGCGCACGCACATACACACGCACACTTACACACTCATACACGCACACACACACAAAATCATTTATGTACATATTAAATACACACACATATATATTTGCAAATACCACTACACCATGTACGCTTACACGCACACTTGTATACCTATGCGCAATTACATCGCGTTCGAGCGATCCTCTTCAAGGGTGGAGAACCTTCCGAAGAGTGTGCATTTCTTGTTCGCGCGACCCCCATCGGGCACGATGGTATCACACGTGCCACGCCTCCCTAACGACAAAATTACAGCGGCCATGTTTGCCCAAGAAGAGATCAAAGATCCAGGTGGGAATATGTGGGGAGACTCGAATGAAGGAAGGCGCGCGAGTAACCGAACGAGAGACGCCTTAGCGTAGTGCTTTTTTCTCTTTGTTTATCTTTGTTATTTTACAGATTCTTCATTCAGATATATATATATATATCGTTGCACCGGCGAAGTAATAATATGATTTTAATTTCTTATAGCAGTTTAATGTACATATATTTAAATACCGACTCAAATTTGTAAATATATATTTTTTTTATTTGTCTATATTATTCATATTTGCAATTAAATGGTTTTTATTTATTATATGAAGCACACTTTATACTGTATACTTATAATAGTAAGTAATATATACAGAATTCTTTATAGATATGCCATATTTTTCATTATTACAGAAATGGTGAGTGTAATAACAATACAAGATTCTCCTATTTATAAATATTTAGATAAATTTGGATAAAAATATTTTTGTTTGTCTTGGCTAATAAAAAAAAATAAAAAAATAACAATATGCGATAATACATTTGTATAATGTGTATCTGTGTATGTTAACAAGTGCTGTGAAAATGCCGTTAAACTAAAGAATGTCAAAAGTATATTGCAAGTTAAAAAAGTAAAAATTTTTATTTAAATGGCTACAAATAAATTGTTCTAGATTTTATTTCAATCGCAAATCTGTTTTGTCATAGTATTTCTTTACTATTTAGAAAGAGCTAAAATTATTCACGGTAGATTTTTTAAAATAAAAATATATTTAATATTGAAGTAGTTCCGAGAAGTTTTATCCGTATATATCTTCACCGGATCAAAATAAAAGAATATGATATATGATAAAGAATATGACATGTAGGAAAGCGTTAAATACAGAATGTGATACATAGGAAAAGCTTAAAATGGTTACGTTAAAGCTTAAAATGTGAATATACATCTAATGGCCAAGAGAAGGTAAAAAACTTCTATATTATCTATCAATAATCTTGTTGTTTAAGTTGTTTCGCCGTTTCCAAGCACTTAGCACGTTCAACCGCTTATTTTAACGTAATCACTTATTTTAACTTTGAGAACAATTACACGCGAAATAATATATTAGCTAATATGTGTTGCTTTTCTGCGTTGTCTATCAAATTGTAATATTTGGATTTAAAAAATGTTTATATTTTGATGTGTTTGATCTCTATTTAAAATTATATATATTACGAGATTATATTGGATTTCCCTACTTTCATTAAAACGTTACACAATTTCCGTTTGATACTCGTGCGTCTGTAATATCTTAACATGCACTTCAGAATCGCATTACAACAGTGGAAATCAAAGACCACGTCATCTCCGCCCGACAGCTACAAGCGTTTCCTAATAACTAATCAAGTGATCAATCATAACTTCATCTTCTCCAAGCATTTTGCGACCCTATTATGCACAAACGCTTCTAATCTGATCGATATAGATAGTCATTGTATCAAAGATCGAGCAGAAATGCAGAAATACTGTCGAACAGCGGAACGTTAATTTGATTCTAATACATCTCTATTCGGTGTTGACAATCAACGTCGTTTGGTTTTTAATATCATTATCTCATTGTCATATTATATTATGATAAAATTGTCACTGTTGTTATAATAAAATTGTCAATGATACTTGTGTGAGAAACTGTCGTGTGAAACCAATGATTTATAATTAGTGCACACTGCACACTTTGGTTTATAAATGTATTCGAATTTGTAATAACAAATTTGTTCGAACACACTGATGCTTATTTGTATATAAAAAAAAATTATCGCTCTATTATCATAGTTTTTAAAAATATTCTAAGTGCAGTTCTTTATATAATATGTGTATACACACATAATTTTCGCGCGGTAGGCGTTTGAGAGTTTTTTGAAATATGAATATTCAGAATGCCAGGTGAATTGCGGTAAAAATCTTGGCGTTGCTGCCAAGAATGCTGTTTTGTGTTAGCGCCTAGCAAGGTCGGATTAGAGCCTCGGACGACGTGTCGTAACTCGAGTGTCTCGAGAGGCGAGAAGAGGATCTCTGTCGCTTTCGGCACTTTCCGACATTTTCTTCTCCCCTCCCCGGTGTGATGGGTTCCTGCACTACACCTTGCCGGAGGTTTTTCAGCGTGGCCCGAGGCTAGCGAGGATGCAACAGGCCTCTACTAACAAACCTGGAGAATCTTGTGGCACTTCTAGTCTAGTAGCCTCGACGCGTGTAGTGTCATACATGGAAGCACGCTAGTTAGGCTTGCGTCGCTGCTCTCGTCACGTACTTTCGCGGGGAAAAAAAGTGTAGAACACGAGCGACACAGTAGAATCTGAATCAGTATGCGTTGCGACCGCAATTGAGACGGTTGACGTAATGCGGCTGTAATAAGCTTCATGATAATTGAAGTAGAACATTATTCTCTCCATGGTATATTGTAAGGTTACGATCAAATTCAAGAAGCGTACAAGTTTGCGTTTATATAATTCGTACATAGTAATTGTTTTTTTGTAAATATAATTTCAATTAAAAGATCGATAAACACAATCGCGCGAGAAATATTTTCTTGAATGTAGCAAGAAGAAATTACACACTCGTACGTTTCGATTCTAATTTAAAGGATCTCCTGACGAGGACAATTTTAACTCTGAACTGTGAATAAAATCTTATTTATTTATTTATAATTTGATTTATATAACGCGCGTTTGAAATAAAATCGAAAGTTTATTTATTTTCGCGACAATAGTAACTAACAGAAAAAAGAAATTACCGATCTCTTTGCGAGCAAAAGTCCTCTCAAACAAGATAGAAATTACGTCGTATTTTAATCGCGATTAATCCCTGGCTCTCTCATTTATTGAGGAATCTTTCCGGCCGTAAAGCTCATCTTCGAAGACACTCGAAAATTTTTCTTACGAGATCCCCTTTTGACAGGCCAGCAATTTTATCATATCCCGGTCAGAACGAGAGGCGGGAAAGGCGTGTTTGTACACTTCGTGTGCTCGAAAGGAATTTCGAAAATGCAGTTGCATTCCGTGTTGCTGCAGCGCGGAGATGACGAGCGCAAGTGCAGCACACGATGAAGGGATCGAGACAGCCACCGGCCCGGCTTTCTCGCTATGAATATTAATGTGCTGAAGCAGCTAAACGGAAGAAGAGCGAGAGGGTTCTTGGCGCTACCCGCTATCTATTAATTCTCAACTTGCAATCTACATCGAGCGGCTGTAGCCACTCGGTCGCCGCGACGTTATATCGGTCGGCAGATCGCGTTGCGGTACAACGATTAGGAGAAAAGGACGGGAAATCCATTACGATATTATGTCGTTTCCTCGTCAAGTGCTCGATCGGTCGAAGCTTTTATGGCTTCGTTACACGTTGAAGATCCCGACCAGATTCTCCGTTTCGGTTTCCGCAGCAAGCGCTGGTCGTTCTCGATAAAAGGACATTCATTCTCTGCAAGTCATTAAAAATTATTTTATTAAAAAAAAAAAAATAACTTTTATCTGATTATTTTTTGAATCTTGTTATCATCCTCACAGACGATTGCTCACAAAAATAAATTTTTCTAAATTAAACTTAGATAAAATAATAAACTTGTGTAAAATAATAAATGAAAAAGAGTCTTGAAGTTTTATCAAAAGAAGTTTTCTTAAATTTTCTCGATTCTTCTCTCTTTCTCTCTTTTTTTCGTCATTATACGTGACACTAAATGAAAGTTCTCAAGCACGCACACATTTATCGCCCACCATGCGGATAATCCTCGCATTTCCCTCTTCAGATAGGGTATTAATTTTGATGGCGATCGCTTGCGTTAATAGTTGCGGCGGAAATACGTAAGCTGTAGATTTCAAATTCGCGCATTTCGCGTCTGAGAGGGCAAACCAAACCCCCGCGGGGATGCAAGAAAGTTTGAGTGCAGTAAGGACGCGCATATCTGTGCGTAGACGCGCAGCCCGAAAAAATATTTTTCCCATTTTCGCCATCACTCCGATCGTCCTCCACTCTTCTCCACCCGCCCCGCTCAACAGTCTAACGGGGGCCGCCAGGCGTTTCCGCATCTATTATGCACGTTATACTCGAGGCGGGCGACTCCTCACAGTTACGTGCATTTTATGCATTCGTCCGAATGCAAGCGGCTGCAACGAGGGGTTCGTGCAGAGGAACGTCGAAAGAGAAGGGAGAGGCCGCATGGAGGAACATAGAAGAGGGGACGAGGCTGCCAGGAGGGTGCATCCAAAGAGCGGGTAAAGGGGAGGACAGGGGGAGCAACATCGGTGGATGGACGGACCCGCGACAAGGCTACAGAGGGGAAATGCTATGCTATCAAGAGGCTACATATAAAATCATAAGGTACCGTCGGGGCCACGCCCACCACCCCACACGTCCGCCAATCGGCGCCGAGTGCATTTAAATCGCAACCCCGGTTGCATTGTCGACTCACTCGTTTTTTTCCACCGCGGGCGGAGTGTCACGGCCCTGAACACGTCTGTTCCGCGGGCTGTGCTAACATCAGGAATAGGAATATGAATATTCCTGGCCGGGGCTGTCGTTCGCGATGCCCTTCCTCCCCCCTTTCCGCGTCGCTCTTTATCCTCGATCTGCCGTTCGTGTCTGCGATACTCTCCTCCCTTGGCACCAACCCCTTTTGCGGGGCGCACGTGTGTCGTTCACGCGTGTATTTATTTACCTGTGTATATCTCGCGAATCGGCCATTCCCATTCTCATTCTTATGGCGAGTCGCGCACCTATCTCTCGTGAGGAGAGAAGAGACGAGTGGCGGGAAGGAGCGCAGGAAGGCTCTTCTACGAGCTCTCGATAGTGTCGAGAATTCTCATGGATGGGGTACATCTATTTATGGAATTCGAAAAGGGTTGATAGTTTGCGACAGCAAAGGCCCAGGGAATGCGCTTCGAGTGCAACGTAAGATAAGGTATGCATTCGCGACACACGTGGGGAATGCAACTCTATTCAAGATTTTCTATCAACGATATTTTCTCATTTTTGACGTTTGTTATATGTGACAGTAAATCGGCACGTAGTAACAGAAACGATTAAGGGAACGGAGGTTTCTGTAATTTTTAACGCGCCATTAGCTCCATTAAAAATAGCACAACGTTTCTGATTTTCGCTTAATTATTCTTCTCTTGTTTGTATATTTATCTACCTTATGTTTGTCATATATTTTATATAATTTTTATATACTATTATTATATTTTAATATATTTTTCTTTAATTTTTGCGGCTTAAGTTTTATAACGCAGACGGAGATTACTACTCTGTTTTCCAACACTTTCCCTTTTTTTTTATTTTAAATAAACTCTGAATCATCTGCATGGTAAAGGTAACAAAAATAATTATTAAAATATAAAAGTAATGCAAATTAAAATATAAAAGTAACTCAAAAACTTGTAAGATTATTTGTGAGAGTAAATATATCTTCGTCTCTTTGTAACGAGAAATATCATGAAAAATACTTGATATACATCAAACTGGCCAGAAAGTTTACGAAGCGGACTTAAGGGAATTTAGCACTGAAGTATAATAGAATAGATAGCTGAATCGGCTGACCACATAATCTCGTTGTGACCACCGATCTAACATCGACAGTCCCTCGAGAGTAACCCTCACGCTGCAACGCGAACGTGATTTCCGGCGCAATTGCGTTTCCGTAAACGTTTCGCAGATGATCGACGACATAGCGAAGAAAAAAAGTGGTGAAACATTCTGTAAAATTGTCAGAAGGGTGCGTTAAGAGTGCCAAAGGGGACCGTTATCCCTTCCTTGCTACCTATCTTTAAGCACATTACTCAGAAA
Source organism: Pseudomyrmex pallidus (assembly GCA_014825455.1). NCBI lineage: Eukaryota > Metazoa > Arthropoda > Insecta > Hymenoptera > Formicidae > Pseudomyrmex > Pseudomyrmex pallidus. Next base: position 54,321 of record QVNV01006123.1, on the reverse strand, counting down.
CCCCCTTCGGTCTTCCCCACGGCATCTATCGTACGTTCATTTGATTTCTTCCTCATGCGGAAATGGCTGAGCAGCCATTTGCGCAAGACTTCCGGTCGACTGGAGACAGAAATGGAGTCCCATCGGAAAAAGGGTGGGCGATCTGGATGACGACGCGGGGCACGTCGAAAGAAAATTGCCGTTCACCAAAAATTGATAATAAATTCGATAAAGATGGTTCGGTGTGTTCGATAATCAAATGAGATAAAATACTAAAGTATCTTGTGGATATATGTATATATACATCAGCGTGTCCCGCATCGCCTTTCCTCCCATTGACGGATGTGGTCACTAATGATCGTAATATTATAATATCTCTTTATGCGTACGACGAAGTTTTTATTGAATTTCTAGATTGCTTTGTCATGCAAATATTAAAATATTTTTATTGAATTGTTTTGATTTGTTTGTTGGTCCATAAGACACATATTGTGGCTGTTATAGTTCTAAGTGTGATACATGAATATGTAAATTGTTTTTCAGAAAAATTAAACTTGTATATTTCATATAATTTGACTTTCTTGTTTTTTTAAGTTTTTTTTAAATTTTTTATAATTGTATAAATTTTCACACTTCTTATATATGTTTTATAAATTTGTGTGAATCGCATTGTAATTACTTCCAATGAAAAGCATAAGATTATTGTGCGCACAATATTCTGATATTGTTCTGTAGCCAAAGGCATTATTGTCACCACATTTACGGTCGCCATTGTCCCACCCTTAATTTCTGGATCCAATCAAAATGACTCACACGACTCCGTAAGGCAGTTCACTCACCCTCAGGACACAGTAGTTACAAGTGATGCAATTACGTTTAAACGCTAACGAGCTAACTCTCGATAGAAAATGGCTGTATGCTTCGTTGCCTGCAAACAGTAAAGCCATTATAGTTTGCTTCTTTATCTTTTTCTTTATAATATTAATTCTTTTATTATTGTTTGAAAAAAGTTATTTGACCAATATTTAATTATAAAGTTTTAACATTACATATATATTTTATAATTATAATGTAGGTACAAATAGAACAATGAGAACGAAAGAGCAAGAGAAGGAAAGAGAGGAAAAGAAGATGCTTGGTTATAGAAAATTACAATACTTTAAGTTGAAATGATAGAGTTCTTTTAAAATGGCGATTTAATTACAGATTAGACGACATCGTATCGAGCTTGGTGTTCTTACTAAAAATTTCACGAACTAAGCAGCAGTTTTAATTGACCGCTCCATTTCTCATCGAGAAAGAGTCCATTTAAGAAATTGCTCAAATTTTGATCAGCAATTTTACGGAAGAGTCTATCTACGCGAATGAAAGCTGAAGAAGCGCGACAGGAAATAAAATAGGAGCAGGAAGCGTGGTATACAGGGTGTTCGACAAAAATCGAAATAAACATTTCCTCTCCAATGCAAAACGAAAAATAAACATGTGGTGTGATTAAAAATATTTTTAGACAAAAATTAATTTAAAAATAATAGTTACTAAATGTATTTTCTATTTTTATTATTTTATAAATACTAGAGAAGAGCAGTTTCTGCTATTGAAAAGAGAGTTAGAAGAAAGAATTAAAAAAAAAAGAAAGAAAACAATATTAATAACGACAAAAAAATTTAATAAGGTTATAACGCTATTTTATATAATTTCCAATTTTATAATTCCCAAAGGAACAGTTCTAAAAATAATTATATCAGATTTATAATATTTAAGTTTATGAAACAAAGTATCTGTGGAAAATGCGAGCAAAACCAAAACACAGATTATACGCGTGTGTTTTTTTATTGAATATAAAAAAACCATACAAACGTTTTGATCTCTTTTTAAAATTTTTTTTAGTGTACAACAATATTAATTGAAATAATATTTAGCAAATTGATAACGTTCATTATGCAAAGCAGTATATAATATAAGTTATATTACTAAATGTGATAAGACAGCCGAAAATACAAAATGGAAGATTAAGCGCGCAAACTTCGTGACGCGTTAGAATATTCATTATCGGAGTTTTCGGGCGTTATTATCATTGAGACACCCTATATCTTTGGTTTAGAACTGTCAAAGCTTCGATACGGAAAAGTCGTTGCGTCCCCGCCATTGTCGTGTATCCTCATCTGTGGATCCTAAGGGTGCTATCGTGCTAGCGTATATCCTGCGGCCGATGTCCTTTCGATTCCGCACGAATTTCCCCCCGCGCTCCACCGCGCGAAAAAGGGAAGATTTCCACTGAATGCTTGTCAGGAGCAGAAGACATCTTTTGTAGCGGGCTAGTGGTCCGGAGAAAATTGTGTGTTGTACTCTTCGATATCTCGCGAATGAAGATGCCCTCCGTTCCTTTCTTCGACCCGGCTAAAACTCTCGTGCTTTCCTGGCTTCTTTTACGAGACGTTTCTTCCTTTAAATGTAATTTCATTAGCACTAATGCTGGTTTTAGTATCTTATAACTTCCATTACTAAAATTTATTATATACACTATGCATTTTCCACGTGTTCGCGAGCGTTCAAGAGAATGAGAATATGTCAGGAGAATGAGTCAAAAATTTGTCAGTTTACACGTATCAAATAAATTAATATTTATATCAGTATTTATATGTTTTATTGCAAGAGAGTGCTGACAATTAAAAACGTAGTGTTCTCTCGATTAATTAACAAATGTTCGATAATTTAATTATTTTTTGTTGAAGTTATATTGGAGCTGTTCTGATAAAATTTGTTCTCGAGAATAAAATAAATCCATTACAGTTGATCTACACAAAAATCAAAAATTTGCTACTTATATTTATATTTTAAAATTAATTGTTTATTCTCGAAATGCAATTATTTTAGAAATTCCTGGAGTAAAATTCACATTTTAAAACAAAGATGAATGACTATCTGATCGGTGTCGACATTTCTTTCACGCCGCATGCATCAGAGATGCAATCGGTGCGCATAAACGTAAAGACACAAACACAAAATTGCTGCCGGTTTTCTCTTTGAAAGCCGAGTGTCTATAATTATATACGACATTAACATTGCACAAACACGGGAGGAGAATGGGGAAGGGAGAAAACTAAGCATACGGCGCGGATGTGCGATGTTGAACGTGTCCGCTACGATAATAGCTGCGATTAGAAGCTGCGATGGCATATGGATGGCGCGATTTTAATGCGGCCTCTCAGATTCGCGGAGGCTCCATATGTACGCCGGTGGGGTCGGAGATAAAGTTGCCGCCTCTCCGCAAAGGCGACGAATTTTAATAATAGATTTATGCGCATATGTCGAGCGCGCGAAAGCGCGCCATTATTATTTCCGCGGCGCGAATAATGATACTTACCTAACGAATATACGCTAAAAATTCCATTCGCAGGGCGGCTTTGTTAAAAAGTCGTGATTTACACACGATTATCCGTTGCACTGTGGTTGGCGAACCATTTGAAAAAATTTAATACTTTCTCTTTTATATCATTCAGTTATATAATCTCCCTCATAATTTACGAGACATGTTACAAGATGTATTAATCACGAGAATTAAAAAATAGAAAGATTTCTTAGGAAAACTTTACTCTTTGGATTTTAGTAATACGACGCCGATAGATTTCTTAGAGTATATTTAATTATTGTTCAAAAAACTTATTTTTAAATATTTTTTAAAACATTTTTAAATTTTGTTTATTGATTTGAAGGTCTTTCAATTTCTTTCAACATGCCCATATTGTTACTTCAATTTAAAAAATGTGTACTTACTGTATCTTACTTCAATCGTCTTCATAGTCTACAACGCCGCGTCTCGCCATTTTGTCATTAGAGCTTCAATTTGGACTCGTAAGTCATTTATAAGTTTATAACCCTCGTCATTTTGCTGCGGATTTCTAAAGGGTTTACTCGAGAGGACCCTACGGAAAATATTTTTTTACTAATGGCTCCGGTCTGCCAACCCTTCGATCTAGGCGCGGCCCTAACTTACCCACCTCTTTTACGTTCCCCTCTGCGTACGTATAATTAAACGTGGGTACGTGAAGCAATCTCCGTATGTACGTTTGTCGACAGTCAAAGACAAGAGTCTGTAATCCGGTGAATATTTGCCTCCGGAAGGAACAGGAAAAAAAGATGGAGGACAGAGGAGAGCGTCTTTGAGAGACATGATTTGCGCCTGCCAAGTCCAAGTTATACTTATAAACACATCAGACGTATCATTTAGATTGTATTTGGATTTTAATAAAGAGTAGTTTCAGAGGAATTTTAACATAAGTATCAAATTTTGTTTATTTACAATATTTATCTACTAACAAAATCTGAGAATGAGGTATAAATTCTGCTTGCGTTGTAATATTAAGTCGAAGTTGATTTTTGTTTTAGTTATTTTGACACATGTAAAGCTATTTCGATTTTTCAGGACTGCAACGTTTTCATCAAATTTTTAAGCAATATTAAATAATTTAAATATATTATTTAAAATAAGAATAAAACATTCAATTTAATATTCAGAAAATGCTAAGTAAGAAAATCCGATAAAGTTGAAAATTTCGGAACAAAAGCTGGAAGCTGCTTGCGACGACTTCATGCAAATGGTTGGCGTCGCGACACCCTCGGCGTCACTGAAGTCGCCGTTCACCGCGGACGAAGAATTCCCTCATAAGTCGGCTCGTTAGCTCGTTTATTTAGAAGCGATTTACTCGCGTCTGCCCGACCTCGCACATAGTTTCGGATCTTTGAGTAATCGTGGTCCTCGCTATTTGACATTTAAATCCAATAATCGCGTTTTCCAGCGGCGCGCGGGGTGGCATCGCCTCAATAAGACGAAGAGCGGAGCGAACCTGCAGCCGCCATAGTAATCCGCAGCCTCCCTGCCATGTTGATTTTTGCACAAGCGCCAGAGGCTCTCTATGCAAAGAGTTCATTCATTTCAAGAGTTAAAATTTTATTTAACAAATAATTATTGAAATTTTAATTTACTCGTAACAAAAATTGTGCAAATAAAATAGTTTTGTTTACATTGTTTGCCTTGTAATTAATTTCTCTTTCTCTGTTTTGTTGAGTTATTTTATCCAATGTAAAAAAATATATATATAATAAGAATTTTGAACATAATATTTATTACTTAAAAAAATCGAAAAAATTAATTAAAAGCTTTTTGAACATATATATAATAATTTTAACTGATCACTATATTTTCTGACAAAAATTTCTTTCAATAAAAATATTCTTTTTTCTTCTTTATGTATAAGTAGTAGAAAATATTTTTTTAAATATATTTTACATAATTTTTTAAAATTGTTTATATATATTTTGCATGACTCTGCTACTGCAGGGTCTCTAGTCAGTGTTATCATACAAATGCGTTTACCCCCTGTTTATGTACCCCCACCCGTTGTAATCCTCCCAAACAGCTCGCACACACAAAGCACATATCTACCCCATTGTACAGCCCGTGCAAAAAGGAAACATGAAACGACCAGGATTGCAGAAGTTTTTTTCGAAAATTATATTTGTGTGTGCGATCCAAAATATTACAAAACGTCGTTCGAGATATTATATATGTATATTAGAAAGTGACATCGAGGGTATAGAGAAAGAGAATTCGCGGGAGGCGCTTCTCGCGGATTCTTGTCACCCCTGCAGGTATCCGATCGCCCCACCCCGCACTTTTTTTGCATTAATTAAAAGCTCCTGCCTCCGCCAGTGGCACGGCCATCTTGGCAACAGGCACGCCCCTTCTCCTTTGTTTTCGGGCTTTTTTAATGATTTCTCCTTTGCAGACTCGGAGCTCTGCCTCTTTCTCTCCGTCTCTCTCTCTCTTTCTCTCTCATTCTCACAGTCCCCCACGCCTTTTATCTTTCTTTCTCTTTCTCTCCCTTATCGCTTTGTATTTCTTCGTCTTGCCTTGCCCTTCTTTTCTCTTCTGTTCTCGTATTCTGTCTTCGTCGAAATGCACTCGGCCACCATCTCCGCCTCTCACGCGCGCATTAGCATCCGCGACCGCGCGCTCTCGCGCGCTTTACACGTATGTGCATGTGCGGGCGCACGCGAATGCACACAAACTAGCGGAAATGTGCAGCGCGCGTAAATACATGCATGAACGGGGCTCACTCTCAAGAGGGGTACCGCCGTAATACCAATTCGCGCAAAGTGCGCGCGCGATAGACAAACAGAGACGGAGAAGATCATATAGAAACGAGTATAGAAAGAGAAAGAGGGAACGAGAAACCGATGGAGAAAACGCGCGAGCGATCGAAACAAGATGTAAAAAGAGAAGGAAAAGTAGGAAATAAACGAAGATCGAACTGCGGGGATGTGGATTTCAGAGTGAGACAGAGCGACGGACGAAGGGATGAAGAAGTAAAAAGAAAGGAGAGGGAGAAAAAGGGTCCGTGCGAGAAGCAAGGTTTTCGAAATAGTTTACGATCGCGTCTCCTCCGCCGGGCCCCGCTCCTTCCGCTTAGCTTAGTTTTTTGCCGGCAGTGCATGGGGCATCAAGTTACGTAGTTTATACGACGCGTTAACGCACTTCCTCCTTGTGTTCTCTCCTTTCCAATCTTTATCTCTTCTCCTCGTATACGCACACCTTGATGAGTCACGAGAATACCGCCGATCGCCGATAGAACGCCACGCAGATGTCATTGGTACGTTTCGTTTTTTTTTTTTACGTTTTTTCTCTTTCTTTATTTCTAACTTATTGTGCGTTCGCACTGCTATTTGCTTAAGATTTTCTCACGATATTTCGTGTCATCGGATTTAAATCAGTCGAGGAAATTGATCTAAGAAATAGATATTGAATTTATATTTAGATAAGAAGAGTTGGAAGAAGAATTAACGTTTTCTAGAAAGAGACAGAGACGAACTTTAATCGGACATTGTTGCGAGAGACGTTAGTTTCTACGGATGTTAAAACGCGTTTTGGCGTATTTCAAAAACTTTTGGCAGAACGCGCGAGCGCGCTGCTGAATGGAGCGACGCGATAGTAAAAAGGCGAACGAGACATCTGCTCTCGACAATGTTTGGACATGTCGTCGACGACACGCAACTTTTGTCCATTGGGATTTCAATGCGGACGCCTCCACTCGAACTCCGGAGTGCATAATGGAATATGTCGTAAATATGAAAATCCGAAGCGCTTTCTGTATCGGGAAGAGGCGTGACGTTGCTGAGGAACATTGAGAGATTCGCGACGAAACGAATTGACTTTAATGTAACATTCTAATACTAGTATATTTGTTTCTACTTTTTTCTATTCCCAGGCAATTTAGTGTTTTACATGATTATTCTTGTAATAGGTTTTTTTCCCCCATACAAACTGTAATTTTCATAAATCCACTTTATTCTAAATGTTTTGAATACATCAATGATATAAATTTCTTATAAGTTGGCTCAATGATAACATAATTGAAGAATGATAATTTAATAAATAAGTAAAATAAGCTACAAATGTAATATTTTACAAAGAAATTTGTCGTTATTCAAGGAACAATCTCGAGGTTATGCTGTTGGAAGTTACGTTGTGCGACGGCAATCGTCAGCCGTCGGCACGACACTCTAGACCGCAGACTTCACTCTTGTTTTCTTTCTATAAAATTTTAATGTTTCATAATGAGAATTTGTGTTCTCATATTTAAGAAAACATTTACGAAACATTTACAACTTTGTCAGATATGCTCGCGAAGAGTAGACAACATTCACTTGCTAAATATTATTCTCTACTTTATATTCTTTTATTTTATATTCTAACGTCGTTATTTCTGTGGTTGTTGAATAAATGTAACATTCATGATTTATATGATGAAATTTATAGGAAATCAATATATGTGATTACATTTTGATAAGTGTTAAATTATTTTGTTTTACATACAGTGTAAACGAGCAGCATTTAGATAAAATTATATTAATGCAAAAAACTTTCTTACGGAGTGGAAAAGATGTGTAAATAAATATTTTATATAAAAGTTTTAGTATTGCTACACGTGTACTCCGTTGCGAATTTGATGAATATAATTGGCAAATTGCAAAAACATTACGAAAACATGAAAATACACGCAATACACGTTTCAAATGAAATCTTAAGCCAATAATAAAAATGTTAGGATTTTCTGCTAGAATGGATAAATTTCTCAAAGTGGCTTGAATATTTTTTTTCTCGCTACAGGGAAATATGATAGAATTCAATTTTTCAATTTTCGTACGGAGACATGTCGCGCTACAGCAAGGAGAGACGTGATTTTGTTGTGGATTTATGTCCTCAACCAGAACTCGCTATCAGTCTCGATACTCCGAAATGCAATTTGCGCGAAATTACATTGCTGCTCTACGATTCATAATTTATCACGTTATTCTGAAATTTCCTTATCGACAGAATTCATGCTTCTGTCGTCATCTTTCGAGTTTCGTTTAGATACGCTGGATCTGTGTTTCCTCTCAGATAGAATACAGGGTACTTCAAAGAAATATTACCGCATACAATTTATACATGTGTAAAATGTATCTCAGGGCTCTGAAAACTATCTGGAGAAAAAAATTCTAAAAACGTATTGACAATGACAACAAGTGAAGACAAAATTTGTTATTATAATCTCTTATCGTATTATCAGTTCGGTTTCTCTAAAAAGAAAATTACTTTCATAGAAATGTTAACAGTTTTTTGAAGCACCCTAAATTCTCTCAAATGTCACTTAAAGTTTACAAATCACCAGCAAATGTCAATATTGTGTCGTCAGACGCAACACAGGCAGGACTATCGGTTGGAAAAAACTTTTCTGTGAACGAGAATTCTCAAAGAAGAAGCGAATTTATTCCGCGACATGTGTGTTTGTCCGAAAAGCAGCGGAAATTCAAATCCTTGTTTCGTTGTCATCTGTTCACGGTTACGCCGCAAACATGCTTTCTACCTGGTGTGTGCAGGCACTTCACTTCTCTTTTCTGTCGATCAATTCAGATCCGCAGCACAAAAGTCTCACGGCCGCGAAATAATCTAATGAAAACGGGACCCGTCCAAGGCTTCGTCGCCTCTTCCAATGCGCGAGCTAATTTGTTAGGAGAATCGAGTTTTGAAACGTGAGATCTGGGCCGGGTTACGGACACGAGAGCCGAGCGCCTCCAGAACTTGTCAAGGCGTCTTTTCACGTTCGCGTCTTCATCGGCTCGTTCGCCATTCATCGTTCTTCGAAACGCTTGACCCGCCGTGTTTGCGGTATATTTTGAAATCTGTAATTCTTCTTTATAGTGAAAGAAAGAAAGAGAGAGACAGAGAAAGAGAGAATCTCCTCCTTTTCGATGGTAACATGTTTTTTCGACACGATCCTCTTCGAGCGTCACAAACTTGTCGATTTGACACTGTGTCGATCAGACGTTCTGTAATATTGTTTGACGTCGCCGCGCATTTCAGAAATCCACGAAGATATAATTGTAAGAATATTTTTTATTGCGTGAATTTTGAGGTATCAGATATTTATCGACATGTTCATATCAGATATCGACAGAATGAAAAAAGAAAAATGCAGTCCTAGTGTGTGTGTGTATGTAGCAAAAAAGAAATATATATCAAACTACACTTAACACGCGTACACATGTCGGTATAAAGTAACTCCTCTCCCGCTTCATTCTATGCATTTCCGTGACAAGACTTGCGAGGCTTTCCAAGTTTGAGGGGAACTCGTGGTTGCTCGAACAAACGGGTATTCTTCAGAAACAATGTGTTCACATTACTCTCACGACGCAGAAGAAAGACGGAAAATTGCCCGGATGATCATTCCGCTTGTAAAATAAAAGACTTTGCGATGGTCCACAATAAACACGTTCTTCGTTTGTCAAATCCCAGAAATGTTTACGACGCACATATTGTCCACTGACTTCATCGCGTTAAAACATTCCCCGTCGTCGCAGTTTCGCGGGAAAGTCGTCTTTTTCTTCATACGTAGTCTCGTACCCGCACCCTCGTATCTTTCTGTCCCGACGAGCGCATCGGGAGCCCCGAGCGAGGAAAACAACAGAGCCGTTGTTGCACCTCGTTCGCTTGCTTCCCAAGAGTGTTTACTTCGTCGCTACCTGAGAAGCGGATTGAAAGTGCAAAGCAAATTGCGAGCGCGAGTCGAAAAGTGTGTTTGCACCCGTAGAACGACGCGCACGTAAGATTCGTCGGCGAGCTTCGAAGTGCCGTCATTTGCGAGCAAGTTGCGAGCTTATTTCGTAACTACGTGGGCGATGGTAATTACTGCTCGCCTCGTGGAGACGAAATTTCTGTTACTGCTTTCAACGGCGGGCGTCGCTCGTAGTTGCAAGCGCGTTCAATGTTGTTTGAACTTGAAAAGCATCATCGTCTGCATGCCACCTTCTCAAACATCTTTTAAGCTTTTTCGAATCTTTCTTGGGGTTGTATAGTGCCAGAAGAGTTGGTGGAACTAATTTAATTTTAATTTTAATTGACGAAAAAGAGAAGGAGTGTAAGAGAAAATGTTACACGTCAAATTATTTCGAGAGAAGTCCACTCACGCAGTTTACGAACTTCAGCTAAAAGTCTATAGAAGCTTTTTTTTTATCACGTTCTCATTCATTACACTCGATCGTCGTGATAATAAGAGCCAAATGAGTATCCAGCGTCGTTTAGGAATCAATTCGAATCGCGTGTCAATTGTCAAAGTCGCCGCGTTGCCATTAGTAGTTTCCGGGATCACAATTTCCGGCGATGGATTATCTTGATCCTTAATGTGGATCGTTGGATCTCTCCAAGAGATATGTTTATCTCCCTCTTTTTTTCTGTTCCCATCCCTTCTTTCGCTTTGCGCTCACACATGCATACATTCTCGCGTAGAGTCTCCTCGTGTCGCGATCATCAACAATCAACACTCTCGAATACGAGAATGGCGCGCAACGGCGGGGAGGTGCGAGAAGGTGCTGGTTGCCGGAGGATGGCAAGGTGACAGAGAGGGTGGCCGGGAGAAATACGGGAAAAATGTGTGTGTCGGGCTATTCCGGCGGCTCGTGGGTGAGCTCGTTCGATTCTCAGTGTCTGGAAATAATTAGAAGCCGAGGTGGCCTGGGTGTTGCCACGGCAACCGCCAATCACAGGGCAAAGAAAAATTTTTCCCTTTATAACGCGCATTTTTCTCTGCTCGTCTCTGCATGGGCGCTCGGCAGAAATGCGCGGGGTTTGGCGGCGACGAGGACGACGAGGACGACTACGATGAGGGCGACGAGGATGCCGGGCTCGGTGGAGAGTGATGGGCGGAGGTGGAGAGATAATGTATGCAGCGACACGAGCAAAACGCACAGATACACACGCACACCGCCGTGAAATACCCGGCCATCTCGATTGCACGTTACATTCTACACACGGCTGTCCTCGCACAGCAGTTCGTTCGATGGCGAGATGCAGCTACGAGTGGCGAGAGAAATCTTTCCAGAGAGAAATCCCCTTGTAACTTTGGATCTTAAGACGATAAGAAATTGGATGGCAAAGCTGATTCATAATTACAATGAAAGGATTTTCCTTAAAGAAAAATTTTTATCTCAAGCTCTCCTCGCACATCAGACAGCAAACGAATAATTCTAAGAACGCTCGAAATCTCTCACTACTGTAACGGATTGCTTATTGAACTGTGCGTACAATTTACACAATTAAATAAATAAATAAAATATTAATAATTAAGGCTCGATAAAGTTACCAAACTAAGAATATAAATAAGTCTTATGAGCCGATCGCAGGATGTTGTGCGGAAAATATGCGGAAATAACAAATGTTTGTAAAATAAATTAGTAAAAATATATTTTATCGCGCAAAAAGTTACGTAATGCGTCTGTGACGTGTTTAAAATCATGTTATATTTGTATTTTAATGTTAAGTCTTTGCCGTGCGAGAATGTAAATGCATTTCATATAAGTCTCACATGCTACTTATTGTTCGCGCTGCATTCGCTCGTGGAAGAAATTAACGAAATCCTTGTGATGCACTGCCGAGAGGCAGCAGCCATCTCATTAGAACCGAGGTGCCGGTTATTATTTTGTTTGGATGATGAGACATTGCACGTTGAAAAGTTCGCTTTGATGTGCCGCTTCCACTCGTGACATCGGCTTTTTCATTAAATGGAAAAAGGACTGTCTTAGACGCCTCGTACTATTTCTCGCTTTCAAAAATGTGTGTGCATGCGCGCGAGTGCTTCGGAAAAGGCACATGCTCGAAAACCCGTTTCGGCAGGATTTTGCGCGATTGCCGGTTTGCAAAAACGTTTCATATGTTTGCAAAGATATTAAGAGATACAATTTTTATACGTAAACTTTTATAATCAAAAATAATCAAATTCAGCGAGCGAATAAAATATAGTTTCCAACGTTTGCTAAGAAAATATTATTTTTCCATAACAGATATTTGACGCAAACATTCGTTTTTCTTTTGGCAAAGAGAGAGAGAGAGAGAGAGAGAGAGAGAGAGAGAGAGAGAGAGAAAGAAAAAGATATGGTCTCAAACGAGCAAAGTGTGGATGTCACGGCTGCTTGAATGCTTCTTATTTTGGTTTCGTTCGGCAGCAAGCGCTTTTGTTTTGGGCCCAAATTGAAAGCCGTACCTGTTCTAATTAACTTATTCAAAGGATCGCCAGGGCCGGATATGTAATGTCAGCGTCGCGGACATTTAAATGGGCCTCTTGAGATACATGGCAGGTCACACGAACGATCCTGTATTATATCAGAACACACTCGACACGTCGTTGGTTTTGGTCTTATTGAACGATATCTGACGTCCCCGCTGCGTCGATCTACCAAAATTCACTTCGTCAAAGTAAAAGTCTTCAAACTCTTCCATGAAATGCTCAGCGACAATCCACAAAGCTGATATTTAAAAAAACATTTTCTTGACGTACGTCTCTTGCCAATAAAATAATCGATTTTATGTTGAAATACAATTAAAAAGAGAGGAACAATGTTAATAATTTTTTGTTTCATCTTTTCTGAAGATATAATTCTTATATTAAATCTTGAAATAAAATTATATACATGTGATCTCTTATAAATAATATATAAATAATTACGTTAATAGCAATAGTAATAAATTTTTTTCTAAAAATAAGTTGAATCGATTTGAGGTTTTCTTCAATGCCTTTCCTTTCTTTCGGAATACAATCTTCGTCCAAACCGTTTACGAAGACCTCGCGTAATCCTTCCGATTGATCGTCGATCGATCTCGATATGGATTGAATCGAGACTTGAGAGAGATCTTCTTCCAGATGTCTCGGATTTCTCGCGGTCAAAATTTCTTCCGGTGGTCGCGAGCCGCGCACAAAATGCCACGTAACATGACACGTATCCCTTCTACGCAAGCACGTGGGAAGAAACCGGCTGAGGTTTTTTAAATGCGCTCTCGTAATAGAAATCTAGAAACTGGTACCGATGAAAAGGGTATGTTTCAAAACATGTCAGCTTCAATATCGGCGCTAGCCATCGATCCGACTCGCTAGCACACAGCTAAGACGATACTCCACTTCCGAGAGACCAGCTCTCGGGACAATAATCGGCGTGTCACGATTTCTTCGAGCTGAGCATTTTATACCTCAGTACGAGAGCCTTAAATAAACTTGATAACCTACAATCGAAATAGTAAACTAGACTTGAGGGAAAATCTATACAGTAATAACAAGCAATTGATCTTTGAAGATCTCAATCTGGACTTAATTTTAAAACCGTATCGTTCAGTCAAAAGAATATAAAATGAGACCAGTGACAATCAAATGCGCATATTGATGCATAAAAGAATCTTCAATATTTAGATTTAATATTTAAAATATATTGTTTATGAAACGGAGTAGAAAAGGCCAATACGCGAGCAGTCAACACAGGATAATCGTGTGTAAAAATAATCTTTATTACAGAATTAACAGACGTTTCGGTCACAAGTTTGTAACCTTCTTCAGTGTTAACACATAATCAAACTAAATTAAAAAAAGATATTATTTATGTTTTATAGATAAATAACATTGTATTCTCTCTCTTTCTCTTTTCCTAACTCTCTTTCTCTCTATTTCTCGTAAAGATGTTGAGCAATCATAGCACCTCTTTGATCATCGTTTTAATCTCACGGGTTCACGTTGACCCTACTAATTAATTATGAGGTCGATTGATTACTCCCCAACCAATTAATGTCCTTCCTGCAATCAAATGCTGCATCCTGTCGCGAATGCACAGGCAGTTGCGTTCGCACGCCACATCATTAACGCACTCGCAGTTTCCGCCAATATAGAAGCGCATTTGAACAATGAAACGTGAGAATATTTATCCACAAAAATACATATATGTGATCTTGTGAGCGCATAAAATTTACAATATTATATATCTAGTTTATAACAATATTATTGTTAAATTTTTGTACGATTTGAAGTTACTACAATGATTTGCAAAATGTCTGCGCGAGATAAACAATGCGTAACGTATACACACATTCTTCTGTTTTCGAGCTTTTCAGAAAGTATACACATATAAAGATGCCTATAGCGGGGCTGAATGGACCAGTCTCTCAAGCTTCTAAACGGTAACTGCGTTTTCGCGGCGCGCCGGGTAATGCGTAATATTTTTAATTGGATCTCGCCCTCTCCGTCGCGCGTGTCCTTTTCTCGCGCTCGGTGAAGAAAACTGCTCGAAGCTTTGCGAAAGCACTATTCCCTCGCTCCATCTCACTCCGACGGAGCCCGCAATTATTTTTTCGCTTCTCACGGATTGTTGCACTGTAAAATTCCTGCCGCTCCCTCCGCTCGTCCGTCCGCGGCAACGAATATCGTCGTTTCTCTTCGACGCGTCTCTTTCTTTTAATCGCGCGCAATCTTCCGCTTTGCTCGAATGTAGTCTTCAAATACGCGCAATCTTCAAATAACGTTAGAACCGCCATTAGATCTGTCGTTGAGAAAAGAAACCATTACGGAATTAGCGACAATTCGCTCTACGCGAAATGAATCGTCAACAAAACGCGACTTGAAAGAAAAGAAGTTTGAAGAAGAAAGATAAATGTGATTTTACAAGGAACGAATATTGCGCTCACATGTCTATGTTTTATAGACGAGTAACATAAGAAATATAAGAATTCCAATTGCACAATTATTCAAGTAATATAAATAACTAACATATAAATTTTTTCATTTAGATAGAATTTATATTTCTGAATTATAATACCATAGAATTTATAATACCATAATAGTTTCTAATGATGTGTCCAACTAGGCAAGAAAGATCATGACTTTGCGTTCTTCAAGATAATCTTAGAAGAAGATAATTGCATCGTACCTGCACGTCAGCTTCTATTGACTTCTATTGCAATGATGCGTCTGATACGGCGTATTTTCACATGTCATTTAGAATATTATTGTTATTATTATTATCCAACACCATTATCAAACGACCAAAAAAGTATTATTTTACATAGAACTTTAATAAATTTGCTAAATTTTGCTTATAGTCTCATTTTATTGATTAATCTTTAATTCACTAAAAAATTATCGTATTTAAAAGCGCAAAATTATTAGAATATTTATCAGAAATTAAAAAATCGGTGATAATAAAGAGGGAATGTTTATATTTGGAAACTTTTATTCCATACACAACTTGTTGTTATTATGTTTAATAATTTCATCTCTTGTTGATATTTTAAGCAATTAAAACAAATTACAAATGTTATTTTAAGAGCGTCTAACTCTGCGAGCTTTCTTAAATATTACCATAATTGTTATCTTTCAAGAATCAAGTCGGAAGCCGAACGAGGGATGCAGATTTGAATCTCGACTGTCATTTGCGTGAGAAGCGAACATCTGCTGACAACGACCGCCATGCGTGGTTTTCAGATAAGCATCTTTAGTGATTAACAAAACATTGCATCGTTATTTGAAGCCACAAAACACGCTGTCAGCGGCTGTTAGATTATTTTTGATAGCTATTAAAGGTGTGAAATGACGTAACAATAAAGCTACGGCTATTTCTATGGCTTTTCCGGTCGAAAAACTCAAGCGAAAGTCGAATCTTCCTAAAAATACATTAAATATACACAATTAGGGTTTAAAACAATATTGAAAATAATATTTACACTCTTTTGTTAGCAAAAAAATCTTAAAATTATTCAGCGGGCAGCAAAAAAAGTTAAAGAAATTTAATTACAATAAATATATGCTGATGAGGTTTTCAATTTTTCGACACATTTGATATTCATGCTTACGCATTTCTTTTTTTTTTACGTTTAGACGTACACGCAAACATTACTTCTTGCTCTCCATTGGTGTTTCCATATATAATTTCTATTGTCAACGTCCACCATTTTGAGTGATGCGGGCGCTGTCCTATTTTCGAGGGTTCGACTGCCATAGGTCCAGTGTGTATCTACCCCTGGAGAGCACCCCTCACAGTGTGTGACATTTATTTAACAAGGTAACGGTGTTACGTTGTTAGGTCGAATTAGGGGATCCCTCGATGTGAATTCAAGGACCTAACAACCAATAGGATTTATTATTACGGGTAACACACGCGATTTTTTTTCAGCAGCAACGATTTCTCACGATGGCTTCTAACGGACTTCGTTGCATCATAGCACATTTTGTTCCTCATACAACATTTATCGTTTTTATATGTTCACGCCGATCTTTTAGTTATAAGAATATTTTGTCGTACTATTTCTATGATTATGTCTGAGAGAAATTGTAATTATTTATATGTTCATAAAATATATTACTCACATAACTTGTTTAGTTAATATATCTTTACTTTTTAGAACAGTGAGCATTTCTATTTTATATTGCTGGGTATTTCAATGAGTAATTTTTCCGTGTCATGTATATAACAATTGTTACTGTCATGCATAAAATTGTTACTGAATAAAAATGATCATTATTTAATACAAATTACTTATTTTATTCTATTCCTTTTCACATCTCACATATTACGAATTCTATTTTACGACACAATAACAAGAAAGAAACAAAACATTGCCTTTCGTAATCAATCTCAAATTCTAGTCGATCTCTCTTTATTCTCAAAAGTTTCTACTTGATATTTCAAATATTTGATACACAATGATTGAACATAAAAGAACTTGATTGAAGATCAAAAACTCGCGAGAAAGATATTTTGCATCGAGGCCGCGCGTTGCGTCGGATCGGAATATCATTATCATTTGATTTTCGCGTTCGACAAAATGTTCGCCGCAATCGTTAACATCACAGATCGGTGACTTTCCGTTGTTTGCCGCGACGCGTGAAATTTAAATGTCCCTGTGATCGATGGTCGCCCGATATCTGATCATTATTTTTATCGGCCCGCGGGCGTCGCGAAATTGGTATGCTGCTTATACTTCTTGGGAAAAAAAGCTGGATTTTTATTATTTTAATGAACATTTCAGTGAGCGTGTGTCGCCACGCTACAGGGAACGCGCGCTTTCCCGGAAGAACGATATTCGCCTTCTGATTATTATTTTTATCGTGATCGTTTGAGAGAACACCGTGGAAACAGACTGCCGTTCGTTAAGAAAAGTTTGGTCTCAAAATGGTTGCGACTAACTCCGAGCGATCTCCAACCATTATGCAAGGAATACGTGGTATGTCGAAGCAACGAGTGGAAACAGAAATGAAATGTTCCTCCGACAAAAACAAAATGCAAGATTACAATTTATTTAAATGAGATTACGTAGAAGATGCGATTATTAACACACAGAGACCATATTAGATGTGTATAAGACAATTATAATCTGTTAGCTGACCTGTTTTTACGTTGTTATGATTCAAATTAAAAAAAGATTACTGTGGTCTACACTATTATAAACTTCTCTGATATATGAAACTTAGTATTACAACTTCTTTGTTTGTTCTTGAACGATCGGTTAATGTCTAAAGATAAACGCTATCTATTATATTTCTTTATCAGTTATATGTTTGATGTTAATTTTATTTATACATTTACAGAGTGGAGTGAGTCACACTTGTTTTTGTGTTTGTTCATCTTCAACGTCTAAATTCATTCTTTGTACTGTGAAACACACACTTGCGCGCTTTCATCTCAGTATATGTGCAAAACATTGAAGAGAAAAAAAATTTGCGGTCAAAACGCCTGAAAAAAGAAGTGGTATGAAGAAAAAGATTACGCATCTACAATTACTCTCATGAGCCTTGTTTTTACTTTTTTCTTTCTTTCAATTGTATAGATAGAGCATAATTATTTATCATTTTTTATTTATATAATTGTGTACTAAAAACTACTGTATTAACTAATGTATACTAGAAGAAGAGAAAGTAAGTATCACAAAAGTGATATTATGTAAATGATATCTTCAGAGTATTGATACATAATAATTAAATAATATAAAAATCTACTGATTGAGAAAAATCTACGTGAATAATAAATAAATTAATCATTACATTATGGGTACGTATATCAAATTTATGAGATTTTTTACTCAATTAAACAAATGTAATATACTTTTATCTCTTCTTTTTAGTTTTTTAAAGTAAAAACTCGTAAAACTTACTATTACAATAACAAATAAAATTACTTTAAAGATTGATACCTTTTGTTAACTATTAATTGCAAAATGTACTATTAAGATTAAAAATTGTCAAGTTATAGTAAAAGTTGATACCTTTTGTTAAGTAGTAATTGCTTTAATAATAAAACTGTCGGAGAGAGAGAAAGTTACTTCCTCTATATGTTAAACTGAAGAACTACACGACACAGTTTACTTTAGCCAGTTGACAGTAATGTAGAAATAATACTAAATTTATAGAAGTAGCAATTATTTACTAGAAAAATGTGAACTAAAAACTTTGCAACTTCTAGAGTTGTATTATTACACATTATATATTATTAAAAAGCTAGAAAGTTTAGAACTTGATGCACATGAAATAAGGAGCCTTTCAGGAAGAGTCACAAACTTTGTGACGTCATAGTCGCTTCTGATTGGACAGAGGAAATAGCTTCCCTCTAAACTATGAAGTTTCTCAGAAAGACAGTCGCGTCTGATTGGACAGAGGTAAAAGCTGCCTAGTGACATCACGAGTTTGCGACTCTTTTTCTGAGAAATTCTCTAACATGAAGTCTCAATCAAGATTGAAATATTAGTAGATGGCAGTAAAGTCTATTTCCCATGTTTGTAACTAGTTCACAACATTTACAAATTAGTAAAACTATTATTAAATAATTACAAAAGATACATAATAAATAATTTAAGAACTTCATTATACAAATAAAAATTTACACATACTTCAGCAGTCAAGCACATTATCTACAGTTGATAGAGATGTTTGAAATATTATTATACTTCAGTATAATAGACGTATAATAATTTGAAAGTATAAACAATAAAATTACACACATATAATAATAATATTTATAAAATATAAACTTATAGAGATTATTTTTTAATAAGATTAATTAAGAAAGTATTAGATATTGTTATCTGTATTGACATACTTGTTTGTGTGTATGAGCTAAAATAATAACCTGAATATGATAACATGATACTCAATCATTATCTTGATAAATATATATATATCTTGATAAAAATTCAATAATCTTATTAAATAAATCACTTAGTTGTGTGAAGTAGATTATTAATTACATCACTGTCTATAAATACATTCAATTTTCATTTTTGTTTAATAGATAAAAGTGTTATATAAGAATCATAAATGTTTTTATCTTTGTTTTTATACTTTTTTAAATTACATATATTTGCTTTGTTTTTCTATATAGGTGTGTGTTGCAAAATGGGTATTAAATGTCAACTAAAACGACAGACTCTGAAAAGTTTTCTTATCTTACATATACATTTTAGCGGCTAATTATCTTCACAAGACTGAGTTTCAAGACTATCGATCTTCGATATCCGTAAAAAAATATTTTTATGCCCGTTTTATAATTTAACAACACGTGTGCATATCTTTCGATATACATATACTTCTCGATGATAAGCACACAATCGCCATCGCTGACTGCGGCATTCCCTTATCAGCCAGCTGATTCCGCAGCTGGCAACCGGGGGCGCGAGCGGTTTCTCTTGCTCTTTCTCGCCCCCTCTTTCATTCCTACCACCGCCTACGTTCAAGCAGAATTCAACATTGACCGTCGACGAACGAAGTTCGCGCAGTGCAAAAGGCGCGTACGTATCGCCGATATGGAAAAATGAGGTGGTCGTCGCGCTCCGTTATTTTTTTGCACGGAAAAACGTAGCCACGTAACGTCACACTCTGCGGACGTCGCGTTCGCAGGGTGTCCGGGGGTGTAGCGTTAGCATGAGCATTTCGCAAGACAACAGCGCTGCTACCATCGTGTGCAGAGAAATCTTCGATGATACGTCTCATCCGACCAACGAAGGTACGTGAAAGGAATTGGAATATTGCAAATATTTATTTCATCTTTTCTATTTTTCTTTTTATTATTTAATAAATATTTCGACATGTCTTCAAAATAATTATCTAGCTTTCCCTCGTCTAATGACGAGACATTTCATTGTCAAACTGATCGATGGTCCCTTATTCCTTTCTCTATGTGACGTTTGGTGTCCTTCCACATAATTTTTATTAAATGCGGAAGTTCTAGAATTGTTTTTTTTTTTACACGAATGACACTAAAAAATGCGTTATGTATATTTTTGATCAACAAATTGAACCTGACGTGGTGCTATCGCTTTATTAGCGGCAATAGTTGGCCATTATGCAAGTTATCGCTGAGATGCAACGCATCGTGTAAAAATTTTATATATATATATAAATTAATTTAAAAATATAAATTATATGATAATTCGTGAATTTTTTTATTTACCGCTGTAGCATTACAGCCATAACGTAATTAGCCATTGTGGAAGCGTATAAAAGCATCGATTTACTTCTATTTCATCACATGTTGACATGTTACGATTAAAATATTATATTACTTGCAGATTATCATATTTCATTATTACATACAATAAATGGAAAGGTAAGAGCATTATATTTTAAAAATGTTTTTTTGATTAAAAAAAAACTGATATATATGTATATGTATATATGTATATATGAATATATATGTATATATATATATGTATACACACACATATACACACATACGCATACACGTGCATTATTATGTCATAGAGATAAAAGAACTCATAATAATCACGTGAAAAAGAAGTGAAAAACAAGCTTCTTCGTCTCAAGAGTTCTGAAGAAATGTGCCATTGAAGATCAGTCTGAAAGCAGACAAAAACGCTCAAAAAAACCCGTCGGCAAAAATTTCTTTGTTTATTTACATCACTCCAGGCGGGAATACCGAGCCTGTTTCCCAGCGCGCTCCAGAAAATCAATAATTCGCAGTGCGGCGAAAGTTTTGTCGGTTTACCGAATCGTCTCTGCATCGCTCCAATAAAGCAAATTAACCTTGCCCAGGTGTCGAAATTTTTTAGATCGTCTCACGAAATTCAGAATGGCAATCTTTCCGCTACAGATTCGGTTTTCGACGATTGATTCTTTCGCAATAACGAAATCGCGATTAATCGAAGCGACGAGACGACGAACAACATTTTGACCGCAGCGTCAGAAAGCAGATGGTGGTTCGACTTGCCCCCATAGGGCGGCTTCTACCACCTGTCCAACTGTCGGAGCTAATGGAATTTTTTATTGAGGTCTTTTGCTACTGTGGCGCTTCCACGCAACCCTTTCGGCTAGCAAAATTCTTGCATTGATGACCTCGCGACCTCCGGGCTTTTGACCCAAAGTCGCCGCCGGTCTTTTTTACACCCCGTCGGAATTTTTTGGACCGTTCATAATTACGCTGGGTAGTTTGGATCGAATAGCGCCTCGGGTGCCATGTGAACTAGCGAATAATAGCAGACCGCGTCGTGAAAATAAGAGTTGAATATATGTCATCCCGACGTACACGCGCGAGTAGAGCTTCATGCGGAAATTAAACATCTGCTGTTTTCATTATAATTCCTGAAAGAAACTGATTTTCTGAAAGTATTTGTTTTGTTTTAATAATTAATTTCTGTAAAATTATATTACATATAAAAAAAAAATATTGATATTATTTTACATACATAATCACTTTTTTATTTAACATCTTTTAATTTTAGAACATAAATCTTTTTTGAGATTACAATTTGATTTGATGCAACACATTATTAAAATTATTCTTTGCGTGTTTTTGTGACATGAGAAGTTCTACCTGTCGCGCGAATCTAATTTTAGAACTTTTGCGTATGATATCATTCATTATATCACGCACGCGTGGCAAGCGCTTATTTAATTATATACGTGCAAATATTGATAATGGACAGAAAAAAAGATATTTATATAATTGCTATGTTCTCGTTCTGTAAAAATATAACATCGGTATTGTTTCGCGAGCAAATGTGTTAAGTGATCATAGGCGTATCTTGTCGTCAGCGCATTTTCCATAGAAAGAGACTTCGCACTTTAATACTTTTAACCCGGTTAACTGTGATCAATGAATTGTACAATTTATGCTAGCTCGATGTAAGATGCAGGTATCCATTTTGTAGTCATTAAAGTTTACAAGGGCATTATTAATAAATCGTGCGCTGTTGCGGGATAAAAATACGGAACAATATAAATAATAAAATTAACTTACCTTGAGAATCCATCAAAGAGCCTTTATATCCTTTTTTTAAATCTACTGATGAAAAAAGTTGATTTAAGTACTTATTAAAATGATCAAAGAAATAAGTAAATAAAAAAAATTATTTTATAGAATTAATTGTTGCAATACAATATACTTTCAGAGCTTCTAGATTATGCGAAACGTTTGGGAATTAATCCCGATGAGGAACCACATCTTCTCGATTTGGCCCGTGAGGGTCTTATGGCAGCCTTACCTAAGGGCTGGTCTCCGTGCTATCACGAGTCTAGTGGTTCCTACTATTATTTCCAAGCATCCACCGGCACCACCACCTGGGAACATCCCCTGGATGCAGTTTACAGAGAACTCGTGGAGCAAGCAAGAGCCGGCAACAAAAGGCAAATGAGTTTTGGTACGCAACTTCATGTTTCATCTCATATGTCACTCATATTTTTTTAATGTTTTTATACATTACCTATGCTTTTGAATATAATGTAATAATAATATATAAGCGACAATATACATATAATTGTATCGCAATTTCTGTGTCTTGTAAAAAATTTTCTCGTGACACGATTTAATGTTTTCTGTCATCCAAGTCTGGTTTTGGTTTCACTTTTCTGATATCATCACAATTAACGTAATGTAACGATATTTTTCCACGAGCTGCTTTGGTCATGTTGATTATTCCGGTTCCCAGGAGGTTAAGTAATTTAATCTACAAGTCGGTGTTAATTACGCGGTTCTTCTGTTTGTTCACTGCCTAACATTAGACATCGTCTTCACAATAATCACTAAATCGTGCGGCTTGGCAATACATCGCGTCTCTGGCTTTGCATCAAAATTACGAAAAGCGCGATCATATTTTTAGATTCTCTCGCAAAATATCGACCGTGGGTGCGTACGTGAATACTGCGCTAACGCTGTTAGCGAAAATTTAATATACTCTCTTTAATATACTTCTCTCAACTCGTTTAAATTGCTTTCAGTTCATTTCTTTGACTTAGAAAAGGGAGAAAAAAAAAGTTTAATATTAAAAGTATTTAATATTATTTTACAAAATAATCTTACACGAAATACGACGAAAATAAAATGAATAAAGAATTTTTTTTGCATACACAGAGGAAGATTCGAAAACCACAGCGAAAGATCTCGAATCGCATGAAGATGCAACATTGCCGAAGGAAACTACTATTCCGAAAGAACCTAATATTCAAAAAGAAACTATTAAAGAACAACATCCTCATCTCAAACCCGGAATGATAGGCACCAAGATTCCCATGAAACTGGCACCTTTGCGAAAAATTGATAAAACCGATGGTTCGCGTAAGAAAGATCGACCCTCGTCGTTTGATAGGCTTCAGAGAAGAGACAGCGAATCGAAGTCCGACAATGTAATGTCACTGTCGAGCGATCGTGCTGCCAGAGATTACACGAACTTGAAATTTCAAGATCCGAAATTTTACGAGTGTCCGAAATTGTTGGAAGCAACGGGCACGAGCGCTTCAACAACCACCACAACCTCATCAACATCATCCGTGAAAAAAGAGCTCGATCTGAAGGAAGTGCTCAAACGGTCTGAATCACTGAGTCCGTGGCATGAAAAAGATTGGGAACAACTATCTAGCAAGTTCAGCTCCGAAGAAAATATAATTGATATCGACAAACTCAGTGTCAGTACACTCGCTAGGCCGGAGAAACTCGAGAAGTTCGACAAGGAGAAACATCCGAGCCAGCTAGGCCAACAAAAGGAACTGACTCTCAGCGGAGGCGGCACGATGTTTCTGAAAAGTAACAGAAGTAGGGACACCACACCGAGTCAGGACGGCGGCAAATTAGAAGACTTTCGCGTATTGGCGATTCCCGATGAAAGCAATAACACTGTCGGAGACAGACTCAAGTCTATTTTAAGAGAGAAACAGATGGAGGATGGTAATATGTACATTTTAAAATAAATTTGTAGTGTTGTTTACTTAAATGTTGTTATTTTTTATATATAAAGTAGTGTATCGTTATTACTTATTTATTAATGATTAATAATTAATTACTTATTTATTATTGAATATTATGGGAATATTACATAATATATATTCAAATACCGACAGACGATCGGCCATTGGACGAAGAACGTAAAAGCGTGCGGTTCGACTTGGAAAAGGAGATCAACATCAAGTTCACGTATTCAGAATCGGAAGAAGATTGGGAATCCGAGTCCGAAGATAAAAATCCGCGAATATCGGCTGTAGTCAGCAATAAAGTCACTGGTTCCATACTGTCGCCGCGGAAACCAGTCTCAGAAACTTCTTCAGACAATAACGACGATAACAAGAACGAATATTCCGACGAGAAGGATGAAGATAAAACAAATTCGGAAATCAACAGACGGCGTTTGTCTCTGGAAAAGATTGAGTCTATTTCGAAAAACGCAAAAATAGTCGGCAAAAGATTTCTCGTTCAAAACGTATCGGAAAACGAGCACCGTAGCCAAATGAAAAACGCGCAAAATAGTTTAGAAAGAGACAACAGTCTCGAATATTTGTCCAGCAAATTGAGCGAGAAAGTGAAGAATATCGACTTGGTGTCGAAAAGCGAGACCGACAGCATTACGAAGAGCAGCGATTCCGATGAGATGCGAAGGACACGATCGATTATTGAGAGAGCTCGCAACATGACAAGCCGCTTATCGAATCGACAGCCGGAAGATGATGTGTCATCCGATGTGTCGAGAATGAGTCAGAATTACGCGCATAAGGAGAGATATGTTAGACCAAAGCTTGAATACTCACGAAGTATCGACGACATGAAAGTGAAGATGAATAGAGAATATGAGAGAGAAATCGAAGCTTTTAAGATCGAACTTGAGGTTAAATTTCAAGAAAGAAAGAAGGAACTTGAAGAAAACTTCGAGCAGCAGAATATTTTGCTGCAAAGATTGTCGAATCAAAAATTGGAAGAAGTAAAACAGGAACTGGCTCAGAAGGTATTCAAAATTTTATTGCAAAATTATTAAAATTCTATCCACTATTCTAATTAATTAATATGTTGTACAATCAAACATATTAAATTTTATTTTCTAATCTAGAATAATGTTTTGACAAAAGTGCATATATAAATGTTAATTTTTTTTTTCTAGGAAGAGCAGGAGATTCAAGCCCTGATTGCTGAAATGGACCAAGCTAGAATAGAAAACTTGAAGAAAGTCCGTACGGAGTTAGAAGTCTGTTACGAAAAAGAGAGACAGGAAATACTAGCGAATCTGAAGACGGAGCTCGACGAAAGGAAGAGAGAACTTCTGGAGCTGAGAAATCAAGAAATGGGCAAGCTGGAGAATGAGCACGAGCGCAATCTCAGTGAAGATAAGCTCTCAAAGCTGAACGAATACGAGCTGAGGAAACAACATAACGAAAAGATCGAAACTCTGAAGAAGGAACTGGACAAAGAATTGGAAGATATACGAAATGAATTGAGAATGCAGCAGCGAGAGAAGATCTCCAAGTTTACCGAAGATCACGAGCAGTGCTTAGCAGAGATTCTACGTGATTTCAGAATGGATGTGAGTTTAAAAGTTGTTATGAATGTTTGTCTATTTATACACGGAAAAAACAGTGTTTTGAAACGGGGCAAAGAGAGAATTCGTTGAGTCAACTGAAATTTTTTTGCTCTAACAAAATGTTTTAATGAAATCGAAAAATTCAACAGGCCTCTGACAAGTTCTTTTTCTGCTATCCGTATACTAACTAACCTTTGTACTATTCTAGCCATGCAAATCTTTTTTTCTGTGTAAATATAACTGCGTTTGCAAACTTTTATTTGAATAAAAAGTTAAAAAACATATTTTTATTCAAATCTGTTGCATTTGTCTCGACATGTCAGGATTAGTTAAATTAAGAAAGCGGGATTTTTTTCTCGATTTTAGGAAGCTCTTGCTCGTAAGATGTACAAGGAACGACTGGAGGAAATCCGCGCGGATTTTGCGCGAGACATCGAAAAAGAGACGAGAAAGCAGAGTGAGCGAACTCTCCAACAAGAGAGCATCGATTTCGAGAAGATGCGCTGTGAGAAGCGATTGTTACAGGACAAGTATACCGCGCTCAAGGAGAAGTATATGAAGCTGAAGAACGACGTTCGGCTCGCTGTCGAGAGAAGAAGCAGACGAAAGGAGGGATACACCACTGCCTCGGAAACCGAGAGATCAACATCCACCAGGACGAAAACGGACAGGACTGAGTCGTCGGAGCAAAAGTAAGTTCTCCGTAGAGAGATTCAATTTTGTAAAAAAATAACAAGTTTTTTTCATTAATTTTCTATGTAATTAACAGTGATATGTCACGCGTGCAATAATTATATAATATCTGTGATTTTTAGTACGAGCACGCCCGGCATACAGCACAAAGCATGCTATTTCTCACAATGAAAAAAACAAATTGTTTCCCTTTTTAATGTAACAAAAAAAAAAAAAAAAAAAAAAAAAAAAAAAACTATTTGTCATTGTAGCAAGTAAGAGTTACAAGATTTCGTTTAAAATAGATAAAAATTATTGAATAGATCAGTACATTTCGCTAGTTTCTTTGAATGTATGTCGAATACCATTAATTGTGTTGCACGTTCATTTTCGATATCATTCTCGCTGGTACCTTCGCAGTCTTAATCGTTCTTAATTCATCGAGCAGCGCGTAACGCGTGTTCCCGGACTGTGAAGGTACTCCGTCATGTTCATACAATTTGCCCTAATGTCTGGCTATAGGCCTTAAATCGTGCTCGCAGTACTCCGCTGAGGAACGCGCGCTCGAGCCCGGTATCAAACGCGAAATCGCTGGAGGATCAGAGCGCGAGCGAACAAGTCGAAGAGCAAAACGATTCGGACAATTCGAGGGATCAGAGAGCGGCCGCGGGGTTTCAGAAACGCGCAGCCGCAGCCGCTGCCGCCGCCGCCGCCTCGAAGAACGCGGCAAAACTCGAGTCCGACGACACCACCACCGCCAGCGAGACAAACGCTAACATGATGAAGAAGAAGAAGAGCTTCACTAAGAAAGCCGCCTCGGGCGCGAGTCGCTCCAGCGGCGGCAATAACAACAATCTGGATAACCCCGTGGAAAATATCAGGAAACAGCTGAAGAAGTTGGAAGATCTCGGCGATCAGCTGCCGAGCAACGAAACGGCCTATACAGTGCGATATCCTTTCCAAGATAAAGGTGATTGTTTTAAGCAGTCTATCTCGCGCGCGTCGTTGCTTTGTCAGGTCTGATCAGATTTGACAGAGAAGAGACTGTTACATAAATGTTACAATATCTAATATATTATGTATTATAGTCATTTTCTTTATCCGTACACTCTTTCCCTTTTAAAATTTTACACTCTGGTTAACTTGTACATATATGTAATTATGATCTATTGAATATATAATAATTTTTTTTTATATATTAAATATTTTAATTGTTATATTATATGTAACTATGATCTATTGATTATTTTATTTTTTTAGAAATAATGCATAGGTATTGTGTATTTGAACAATTTACTTTGTATTCGTTATGTTTATCGATAGATACAAAATTACGATTATGTTCTATTATTTCTCTCTTTTTTTTTCCATAGGTATATATACACTTTATTTTGGTTAACGGTTTATGTCCTTCGACTTGCTCGTAAGTGCACCTTTAATTGTTTGCTTTTGCACGCTGTTCTCACAAATCAGTTTCTCTTTCATTGCTTTCATGATTTCGTTGTCAAAAAAAAAAAGTTTCGAGAATCTGTGCGACTTTTCGATTTTTCGGACGCGATCTTTGGTTTAAGTCAAAAGCGCTTCGTCTTATTTTTAGCGCCGGCGAACGCCTCTTCGGAGTTGGAGTTCTTCCGACATCGGATTCATGTGGAGAGGGACTCTGTGAGGAGAGCTCGCGAGGCGCTGAGACAACAGAGAAGTGCCTTTCAGGGTAGGCAAAGAGCTTGGAAACAACGGAGCGCGAGGGCCACTCTGGAACAACTGGTGCAGGTATCGTTGTTGTAACAATTTTTCAACGGAATCGATACTTCTCTTTCGTAGCTACATACGAACGGATACTTAATATTTGCACGCGCGCAGGAGGAACGTGAGCTCTCTGACATGGAGGTGAGTTTGCATCGCACCAGAAGTCTTCTGGGCGAGAAGATCATTCATCTGAGACATCTGGAGCAGTCTTTGGAGCGAGTTGCGAACGACAGGCGAAACGAAAACGACGCGTCTTCCACGAAAAACGACGAATTAACGCTGAGCGACATGTCGAGCGCCAGTAGCGGTTTTAGCTCGACCGATTTGGGGACTGACACCTTTATAGGTGAGATGGGAACGAGAGCTCTTCCGAAACTTTGAGCTATTGTATATTACATTAAATAGCAAAAACTGACGAGAGTTGTTTTAAAGGAAAAGGATATAAATTTGGCTTCTAAAGCTAAACTTAAAAGATACATTACAAGAGTAAACTACCTAATTATGTATATTTAATATCTCTTATTGGAAATCTAGATAAACCAGATCATTATCAAGAGTCTACCGAAATTATGGCGAGCTTAGAAACTTTGAACTCTGAAATACAGGAAATTTGGGATGTCTTGAACAGACGCCATGATAACAACATACCTCCGACACCTGCTCTCATGTACTCTTATCTGCGATGGTTACGGTTTCATCATCTTACTGCTCAGCCTAGTAGCCTGCAAGGTAACATAAAAAAATTTAACTCTTCGCATACAATTCCAAAAATGACGACTAGTAATACAGACTGGATCTGTGAAATCCGCGCGACTTTAAAATCAAATATCTCCGCGACAAATCAATTTTTTTCAATCTTGGGTTTTGAATCAAAAGTTTGAACAATTCTGCGTCGATAAAAAAACAAATGGAAAAATCTCTAGTAGTTTCTATATATAAAAGAAACTAATTTTTACTAGAAACACCGGTTTCAAAGTTTTGATTGAGTCTGGAAGACACACGTCTGTCCGCAAAGGGTTAATTTACTCAATTAACGCACCGCGGCTCAATAAAACAAAACGTTATTTTTATATTTAAAAAATGTATAAAAATATTAAAACACTACAAACCTACAAAATAAAAATATTATTCTTAAGTATTTAGATATGTATATTTGTTATATGTAAAAATTATAGTGATAAACTGTGTTTTTCATTTCAGGTGCCTTCGGTACACCTAATATACAGTCCAATATTTTATCCCAACTAACCGCTACGCAACTTCCTCCTACTACCACGACTCAGAATATTATCGCTCAGTATGGCCCTCATAGTGGCTTTACAACCAGTGTTGGAACAGTCGAGAGAAACGCTTCAAACTTGATGGAAAGGACCAGAAATCTCAGGGATTGGCTACGCCAAGCTCGCGTCGAAACTACCGACTTGATCAATCCTGGCCAAGCGACTCTTTAAAGAGTGAAAAATCAACACTTAGAGATATCCTCTTCTTTCTTTCCTTTTCCACTAACTTTTCTTCTGTAAAAATGTTGATCTTTACTCTCGGATAGATCTGTAAGTTTTTTACTTGAGTTAAGATTAGTTAAAAAAATACACACACACAGACTGTGCCGTTATTACTTAATTAGCGATACTTGAGTAACTTAATATTTTTATAGAATAGTTGTATAACATATTTTTTTTCGAGTTAACTCATTTTATGTGGATCACGATTATTCGCTTTGGAAATGATATCGCAACTTATTGTTAAGGATTGTCGAATCCTTTTATAAAGTGATAATCCTACCTGAGAAACATATACGTGCTCGATTTGTACGGATTTCAATTTTACTCTCGCGCTTGTTGCTCCGAAACTTTTATTTTCTATCTTCGCCGAGTCGATGATCAAAACTATCAAAAATATAATATAGTGCGTGTCATTGCGTTAGGTGTAATTTTAGAAGTACAACCTAAAGTTAACGTGACAAAAATATACGGTAGAATATGATGACTCCTGTTTTTTTTATTAAGAAAAAATTAAAGTGCAATTCTGGGAAGATTTTATAGTTTCCTCTTTTGTCTTCCAGCGAGTATACATATTGACCTTTAAGTAGCTACTCTAATGATATTATATATGTGTATTTCTCGCGCGATGACACATAATTTGGTTACAAACAAACTTTATATTATATATGCTATACATCTAAAGCTTGTAAATTCTAATGAATACAGGGTGGGGCGCTTATGTGCGCGTGTCTGGAGAATGAGATTTTCACGAATAGAATCCGTTTTACCTGTAAATATAAGTATTTCGACAGCAGGGTTGATGCCATTGGCGCGGTACAATTACAAATACCAATTGACCCGGTTTTTCGACAGTCTGTTGATTCTTTGTATATTTTCGAGATAAATTTTTCCAGTAGCATGTAACATGTTGTAATATAGCTATATATTATGTGTATTATCTTTGAAACTATTATCTGCATTGTTAAAACGAAAAATGTAGTATATACATATATATATATATATATATACATATACATATATATATATGTATATTGTACTCTATGTGATCGTGCGCGATATTCTAAATGAGACTCTTTATTATGACTTTTTTACAAAATATATTAAATCAAAATGCACGTATCGCAATACACATACTTTGTAGAACACTTTACACATTTCTAATAATTTGTATCTTTTATACTTCTATAACTGAAGTTTGGATATTTATGTTATATACGCATACTTTGAGAAGTAGTGAATTTATATATATATACATATATATATATATATATACATATAATAGCCTATTGGTAGAAGATTGTGAATATCGCGCGCAATCTTAAACAAGATACCTCTATAATTAATCAATTTTCGAATGCCAAACCCCTCTCTTAAATAGAAAATAATAGACACTACACATGTAACGTTATGTATAAAAAAAAAAAAAAATACGTACTAAATAGAGTAAAATATATGCCAAACGTTTTGGTCGATTAAACTCCTAGCGATCGACCACTCTGATGTACTAACTACACAATCCTCTTAGATAAAAGCGCGTGATGTCATAGTCACATAACGTAAATTATGTCACAATAAAAAAAAAAAAAAAAAAAAAAAGAACAAAAATGAATGATTGAAGATTGCACACTTTGGAATATAGACACGCAATATTGTAGACGATAAGTTCATTATACTTTATATTAGTTTTACTTTTATACCACAAATTACGAATTATTTTAGGAGTAATTTAAGATATGTGCAATTCTTGATATGTAATAAGTGAGTATGATAAAAGCAGATCAAAAGCAATATAGATAATTAAATCTTATGAAATATATTCGAATTTTATAAGTATGTAATGTGATGCTTATCGTTTATTTTTAGTTTGTGCGTTACTGTTGTACAAGTTAATTTTAATTCTATTATTTTTTCTATTATTTTTTACGACTTAAGTTGAAACGCAAGCAATAAAATTCTAAATTCCAAAGTGTAAAAACTCATATATAGTATCACCGTCCTTATTACATTGTAAATACGTTTTATGTTAAGCACACGGCGTTATTTTGCCGAATGCGGCAGTTTGCTCTTGAATTTAACAATTTTATTTTTAAACACACATTATATGCAATTCTTGTCACGTATTTCACGTTGATATACCGTGGTAAAAGAAGATAGTATTATTTATTGCATCTTCTCTCTGCACACAATACGATAATATAAATATACAAAAACATATGAGCGTGTACAAATTTATCACTTTAGTTATCGATAATTTTCACACGATGTTTTTTATGTGATTTAACACATTGTTAATTTAAGTTTTGTTATGTAATATGTAAAAGAGAAAAATATATATACCAATTACATCTGAAAAAACAAACCAAAAATTTAAAAAGGGTAGTTTTACGTTTTCTGACAGAAAAAAAAAACATTTATATTCCATCGTTTCCTTCTTTCCCAAAAGAGTTATTACAATGAAAATAAACGACAATCAGTGTGCTCGTCGTCGCATTTGTCGCTGTTTGTCTCGAATTCTTCTTTAGACGGTAGCCACCAAGTAATTCGACGCATTTGATCCTGCGACTTGTTAGTAAGAGAATTCTGCGCCGCTCTAATGACTGGAGATGATTTGCACAGCAGCAATCTGATGCAAGAAGAATCGGAATCGCTCATTCTCGTTATCAAGTGATTCGGTAGATTCGGATCTCTCGCTTGATCAATTAAGTTTCGAATCTGTCAAATATATAGAAAATTATGTGCTTCAGTTATACACATTTTATTTCTTTATAGTTAAATATTATTTATATTGAAATAAACTCATAGATAATTCGATGGAGCGTTTGCAACACTTACTTTCTCATTTTTATTTTCTAAAGTAAATTTCAGAGGATCCCAGCGCGGTTCTTCATCATTCGCGTCTTTATCGGTGATATTACTTTGCGGTGATTTTAGGCCAAAAAGTGAACTTATCTGTTACAAGATATAACAATAATGCGGTCAATTTGGTAAAACAAATTTATATTGTATATATTTACCATCTGTGCGAGAAATATAACGCTGTTGATTGCGATTGCTGCGATCTTTTGCGAGTCAAATCCAAAAATTCGAAAGAACGAGGAAACGAAATTTGAGGGACCAAACGGTACTTTTGCCTCATCTTTGTTTTCATCTTCTCCCCGTTTCTGTTTCTGTTTGCCGCCTAAACTTTTAGACACCAGGTCGGCGATATCCTTGGCGGTTTCCAAGTAATTACTTGCATATTGCAGTCCCACTTTTATTTTATCCAAGACATCTGTGAGATTAAACACGTGAATTTTTTAATTACTCTATTCTATGTAAGTACATATACAATAATCTCACCTTCAGTTTTCGCGAATTGCGCACAATTAATACTTATCCAGAGGATGCAAAAGAAGAGACATGTGATACTCGACATTTTGCCGGATCAAACTGAGCAGGAGTACTGAGATCGCTAACAACATCTTTGTCGCGGATTGTAACGGGTTCACGTTAATTATGCGTTCATTTCCATTCCGTTGCGTTTCTAACATAACTCTCGGTCGTCTTCTATTCGTGATTGTCGCTCTTCTTGCTTCGCCGACCAAGCGCGAGAAAACGACATCCGCGTTTCGCAGCACAGAATTTAGTCGCGTTCTTGCTAGAAGTTAGTAGGAAGGTTGATTAAGGTGACGAAGGTGCTCGGACTTAACGAGTTTAGTGTGTCAAAAGTTTTTACGTTTTAATAATCACACGGAGGTGGCAGAGATAGAGAATATTTAACTATGACTCGCGGTTTGATACTATTCTGTGTGATTTGTTTTCTTAAAACGACTTTCGCAGATCAGTCGCCTTTATATCTGGATGAAATCCGCAGTTTAAGCGAATTGCCGATGGATAAATTGATCCAAATAAAATCTTCCCTCGCAAGTGAAAACGGTATAAACCATCATTATTAAACAAAGATATTTTGAATCGGTTATTATTTGCTCATAAAATAATCTAACGGTTTATACCGTGTGCTTAACAGATATTTACGATCAGATTGAAGACAGGAGTATGTCCGGTAAAAGATTACCGCAGACGCTGCCGATGGCCTTGCCGTTGAGAAGAAGCGGCAAGAAGCCCACGCGGCGGTACGAGGATCATTACGATGAAAAAGGAAAAGATACAAAGATTTCGAAGATTTTCCAGCTGGCGATAACCGTACTCTCATTTCTCGCGTTCGGCGGCTATCTCCTTACGCTTATAATAATGGCGATTCGTCGAAATGCCATGAACAATGGAAACGGGAATGTCGTCATATTTTCGGTACTCGATTGCGTACTCTGACGAGATTCAACACGTATTTTCGAGTAACTGCAAGATCGATTAGACATGATTTCACAACAATCAATTTTATTTTATTTTCAGAACCTGCAAAATCTGCAGAAACTCAAACGTCCCAAACGGAACATTGTAATTTTCGATCCGATGGAAAATAATTTCGAGACAGACAAACTCTACGAAGGAATGATTATGCTTTCGAGAAGTTACGCTTTATACAATTAATCTCTCACATTATATAAATTTGTGTGTGCTACAGTTTAAAAATCTATTCTTTATTTTCAATTGTATCAAAATGAACTTAAATTATAAAAACTTATTTTCAAACATAGTGTAATTATACACATATTGTATTTTTTAAAATTAAATTAATTAATCTTTATATATGTACACTTAGTAAATAGAAAATATTGCAATATAAACTTTAACGTTGGATTGTTAACGTGCGCAATTTTGAAGAAGCATATTCCCATCGGAAGATTCAATAAAAAATCGATCTACGAAGAGCTTAACACGCGAATCTACACCGTCTGACTCTTGAAAATCCTAAAACCTAATAAAATCGAATAGAGGACCACGATGTGTACATATCTCGGAGAATATTCTTGGCGTGTGGGTAGAGAGGTAGTTTCAAACATGGCTCTTCAAATAAACATCTAAGTGACTGCGTATTCTCTGCAGGCCTACACGCAAAGATAACCATGTGGCTCTTCCAGAGATATCGACTGCACGTATATATACCATTGTTCCATCGATATAAGCGAATTCTGGCAAAGCACTTTGAGATCCAAATAGTTTCTGATTGATTCGGAAGAACTATTATTACGAGAATTATTATTATGACAGAATATAAGATCTATTTTTTTCTTGATATCTCAGATTATTCTAAATATCTCTACTTGAGTTAAAATGTAATGAATCAAAAAGAGAGTATTGCGGGATCAAAGTTAAATTAAACGTAATTAACATTAGTTTTTGCTTGTATGTGATAATTTTTTTTCTCTTGTTTCAAAGCGAGAAGCTTTACTTTGACACTTGTGTCTGCAGCATCCGAAGCATCATCTCGGCCAGGCCGAATCTTCTCGTGACCCCGCCCACCAGTATTTTCGTGGTCCAATCCAGTTAATCCTGCTAAGTCACAACTGGTGGAGCTGATGATTATTTTTTTCAGCTAGAAATCTCCTTTCAACATGGCAAAGTCTCGTACTCTCATTCAGTTTTATGCTGTTCTGCGATGCTGTCGTGAATATTTTTTAACGAAACATAAGTCATCATTAAACGAAGCAATTTGAAACAGTTTTAATAATTTCTGTGTTTTTTTGTCAAAATTACATCTGATAAAAATTCACGTGTGTAATAATGTGAGAAATGTAAGTGAAAAGAATTGCAGTAAACAATGAAAACACTAATCTGTTAAACGAACATTATTAAATTTTTATTTTAATAATGATATGTAGAATAATATATAAAAAATAAAAATAAAACACAAATTACTTTCGAGTTTTATAAATGGAATTTGACGAAATTAAAGATATAAGATGAACGGCTTCAACGCTACTCACGTCACGGA
Organism: Pseudomyrmex pallidus; assembly: GCA_014825455.1. Classification (NCBI taxonomy): domain Eukaryota; kingdom Metazoa; phylum Arthropoda; class Insecta; order Hymenoptera; family Formicidae; genus Pseudomyrmex; species Pseudomyrmex pallidus. The sequence goes on along the minus strand of QVNV01006123.1, from coordinate 18,419 downwards.
TAACGCTAATTGTTCCAAACAATTGAAATTTGGCGTGGACCGTATACTATCTAACGAAATTTGTGCAAAGAGAACAGGTAAGAGACTTAACCCTTGAATGTTTCTAAAATTAGGAGCTATAAATTTATATAACATAAAAAATCTTACTGTTACTTTTGTAAATAAAGTATCAAATTTGAGCACAATTATATTATCGAAGAGCAGAAATTAATTTTAACTGTAATTTTACATAACTGTATATATGTAACTGTATACGAAATTCTTCGATAATAGATTTTCTCAAGCCGGTTTCGATACTTCCTTCAATACGTTGTCCCTGCGTTGAAAGTTGCGAGCGATGTGAAAGTATTAGAGCTTGCATTTCGTTTTCCCACTCATCATTACCCGAAGCTATTACGTCTGTATCTTATGCTGGAATCATAGAGGGAATAGGAACTATATATCGGCCAGCACCGCTACGTCCTGTGCCAAGGAGTAAGTTATATATTTTAATTACACGTAGAAATTACAATAGAATATTACATAACTTTTATATATAAGATAATAAACTATATGTATGTTTATTTACTACAACACATTAATAAAAGTTTTTAAATTTGCTTTAATAACTTTATATTTTACGAATATTCTATTACTATTAACAATTTATCGGGCGCTTTTGCTATGAATAATGAATTGTTACTAGAGACATTCCCATGTTCAGAAAATGGGAAAAAACGTAATAACGTTAGTTTTAGAACGTATATTATTGGCGTATCCTGTCTATAAAGTGTTAAATACTTTTATTTAGAAAATATTAATTTACAATATTTACTAAAAATGTGTAATTTTTTATTTTACGTAATTTTATCTTATGTGGAGATAAAATATACGAGAGAGGAAGAATTACATAGAAACATCATGGAAAATAAACATTCCTTTTAGCTTGGTTGGTGTCAATTTCTTCGAAGAAAAAGAAGCTTTTGTTAATTAGATAATTATTTCAGAAATTTCAGAAGTCCAATTTTCTGTCTCGTTTTACGAGATCATCTTTAGATTAATTGTTGAATCTCTCTTCACAATTAATTAAAAGTTAAATGTGTGAGCACAATTAAACTCTTCAAAAAGTGTAAGATTATTTTAAGAAGATTCGACGTGAGGTCGCAGGTTACGTCATTGACAAATGTTGCCATATGGACATACTGTCTTGTCCCTGTGATACGAGAAGCACGTAGAGCAAAATATTTACGTGTCAGTGTATTCTCGTGTTTCCTGTCTGTGTTTAAACGACATCTTAAGTGCCACCGAGCGTTTACGAGCGGTATAAACAGCGGTTTCGATATACATTTTCTCGGTTAGTTAGAATCTGGTAGCATCCGCGTTTTTCTCGTTGCTATTTTTTCTACAATTAATGACGCTACAAATACATATGCGTTTAACGAGTTCTGTTCTAAATCAAGGGTTTGCGTTTCATCGTTTGCAATTTAATAAAACAACACGTGTTTTATATCGCATAACAACTTTTTGTTTTCTTGTTGCACAGAGTATATTTTTCACGCAATGTCAAAGTGTTTTTCTTTGAAAGATGTCGAATTAATTATTTGCATGAGAGAATTAATTACATGTTGCGAAAACTACGACTTAGACACGTGTGTTTGAAGATCAACATGAACGCCCCGAAATAACTATGATGTTAGAGGTATCTGTTCGAATTTGTTCGGAGATTTAGCTTGAGTGGGAGTACCACACTGTTTAAATACCTACAGATGTTGTATACTTTCGTACGGTTGTAAATCAATTCAAAGTACCCCATCTTAGAGGCTTCTTCGTACTGAGATTTGTAGAAACTGACACCAATCAAGCTAAGAGGAACGTTTATTTTCCATGATGATCCTATCTAATTCGTAATTCTTCCTCTTTCGTATATTTTATCTCCACATGTAACATAAGGTTGAAAATTATACATTTTTAAAATAAATATTGTAAATCAATATATTTTCTAAGTAAAAATATTTAATATTAGTAATAAAATACTCGTAAAATATAAAATTGTTAAAAGAAACTTTCAACAATTTTAAATGGTTTTCAATGTGTTGTAATAAAACAAAAAAATACATATAGTTTATTATTTTATATATGATAAAATATATAATATTCTCACCCATATATTTCAGCATCTATCTCATCTTCTGCGACGATAAGTTCATCGGAAACAAATACACGAAGAAAGAGATCGTGGTCCAGAGCCGTGTTTAGTTCACTACAGCGAAAAGGTTTAGAAAGAAGATTCTCTTTACAAAAGTATATTACAAAACCGGACAGACGACAATTGGCAGCAACTCTAGGTCTCACAGATGCGCAGGTTACAACTTTATTGTAAAATAAGAAGTGCTTAATTAAATAGATTTATTAAAAGTTTATTTTACATATTTATTTTTATATCATTTAGGTCAAGGTTTGGTTTCAAAATCGTCGAATGAAATGGCGACATACTCGAGAAAACGAAAATACGATGTTGGCTGGTCCAGACTCTACACAGAAAGATCTTCCGCAGAAATTAATTAAATCGACTGCGAATATTACTCAAGAAAATGACGAAGAAGATGTAGAAATTGACATAGATTTATGAAAGTCTTATTAAATTCAAGTTTTTTAATAATATAAGTGAGAGAGAGAAAGAATGTCTCTGTTAGAAAAATTACACACATTAATTGTTATACGAAAAAATAATTTAGGATATGAATAAATTGTTATATTAACATTAATGAAGTATTATAAATGTGCGTATTTATATTTTACTTTTATTATAACTCTACATTATAATCTTTTATATACTCTGTATATATAAAAATATAGTAGTTTTAATAGTGTGAATTGTGCGTCGAAAGACATCTTCGATCTTTTTTTTTTATCTGTGTTTCTATGGCAACGATTTTATTATTTCTTTTCTCGTCATTACGAGAGTAACTCAAGCGTTATTACGTAATGATATTACACTCGACGAAATTAATATTTCTAAAGTGCACATTTAATAACAGGTATGCAAAAAGTCGAATTTTTAAGTATATATTAAGTATATATAGTTACTAAATTTTATACTTGTGCTTATGTAAAATATGTTACATTTGCTTGACAGAACTTCCCACTTAGAAAATACGTAATTTACGTTGTGTGTGCGCGTGTTCTTTTTAACATTATACATAAGACTATTATAACTCCAAAATAAAATAATGCATTGCTTGGTGCGACCAATTTTTGTTGCTCGAAATCCTTCGTTGCAAGTATATCAGAATTGTTTTCATCGTTCGTCACCGAAACTGAAAGACACATTAGCAGCTACGAAAGAAAGATTACTCACCAATAACGTAATAAGTAAGAAATAAACTGAATTAATAACAAAAAACAAATAGAAAAGAAACTACGAGTTATATAAGATAAATTAATTTGTGCAAAGAAATTCTCTGCTCGATTCAACAGATAGAATCTATTTTATTCTAAAAACAAAAAATCATTTTAAAAATAATATGTCACAGTGTGTGATTAAAATATTAAAATATTAAATAATTCTTATTGTAATTTTACTTTATTAGCTGCCTCTGTAGCGCAATCAATTCCAGCAGTGAATACGACTGTGACATCCTCGAAAGTAATTCCACTTGTAGGAACAGCGTCATCTGAAGTAGCGACAGATGACATTGAAATTTCTGCATCCAAAGTTGTGTCACAGGCCTATAAAGATAAAACATCTTTACCGTTTGAAGAGATTCCTGGCCCCGCAATATTGAAGCTCTGGGAGAAATACTGGAGATACGTGCCACTTCTGGGTACGCAACTGTTTTCCAGTCTGCTAATCAGCAGATTTTCTCAGGGTACGACCCTTTGAAGTTCAACTGCTTGAAATCCGAAGAGCTAATTTGCATTTTCGAGCCCATCTAGAAAAATCTGTATGAAAAAATTTTACGATTATAAAATACACACATACAAATTGCAGCTCTTCAAATTTTGAGCAAATTGTTCCTTGTGAGCTTTACAAAAAAAAACTATTAAGATATTAATATATCTTTTTAGGTTTTTTTTAATTTATGGAACAGAATTTTACAGTTTGATTAATCTCTGGAACATCCTGTAACATATTTTCTGAACAGTAACTAAAACTAAAAACAAATGCAATATTAAGTAAAAATAATTTAAATTATTGCACTGCAGGACGATTATCATGGAATCGCAATGTTACGCCGATTAAATATTTGTTTGACGAATATGGATGTCTTGTGCGAATCAATGGGCCACTTGTGAATGACATAGTTATGATTCACAGGTGAGATATTACAACGTTCATGTTTCTTCGATGTTAATTCATTAATTGATTGTTCTAGACCTGAACATATAGCGGAAGTTTTTAAGCAGGAGAGCAAGTCTCCCGTTCGTAGTGGTATTGACGTTCTTCAACACTATCGTCTTAATTACCGCAAATATCGCTCGGCTGGAGCATTTTCTCTGTAAGTATATACTGCAATTATAATATCAAAAATCTCATTAAAAAATATGAATAAATTATTAGGCAAAGTTCGGAGTGGTTGGAAATAAAGGAAAAAGTTGATCAGCCGTTGCACGATACTATTTCAAGCTACATTGGAAAACTGGATTCAGTGTGTGGCGAACTTGTTAGGAAAATTCGTACTATACGAAACCGACAGGATGAGGTTTGTCACATTTTACGATTGTAATATTAATCGGAAAAGTATATACACCTCAATAAAATCTATAAAATATTCTTTTAATTATTTGTCTATTAGGTGCCAGAGAATTTTCACCAAGTACTAACTGCATGGGGCATGGAATGCTTCTACATGACTATGTTCGACAAGCATCTTGGTTTTCTAGATTTTAATTCCAAATCAGCATCCGAAACTACAAAGATTATTAATGCGTTAATCGCCGCGCATACGTACATGAGTCGTTGCGAAACCGGATTTCAAGTGTGGCGGTTCTTCAAAACTCCGTTTGTCAAAAAACTTTTTACAGCTTGCGATGTTCTCGACGAGTGAGTTAATAAAATATTTTACTAGCAATCAATCAATACAACTTACGTGTCATATTGCGTTTTGAATTAAGTATGTTTCAAATTTAAATATTATATTTTGCTAACATTTCTTGCATTTGCGCGCGTGTTTTTAATTGTTTCAGAATTATTGGAAAACATATTCACCAGATGCATAACAAACTGCAGACGTCATCGCTGTCGAGACAAGAAAAATCCACAAAAGAACCGAAATCTTCGTCACTGCTCGAAAAAATGATGCTTCAACGTATTCATTCGGATGACATTTCCACTCTCTTGATGGACATGATGATTCTGGGCGTTCAGGCTGTAATATTTACGTGCAATACAATTGAACTAACAACAATTAATTAATTTAGTTGTATAAAAATACATTACAAAATGTGGTTTATTTTTTTATAGGTCGTCAATTGCGAAGCATTTCTACTTTACTTCTTAGCAAAGAATCCTAGGGCACAAAAATTACTCTATAACGAAGTAACTTCTGTTTTGTCTAAATCTGGATCTAGTTTAACGAAGGAAAGTTTAGACAAAATGCCATATTTAAAAGCATGCATAAAAGAAAGCCTTAGGTAATAAAATTGAAAAAAAATATAAGTGGCAATAGAATGTGTAGTTTACTCTTTCTTTATAAAAATATTGATATAATTTAATATCATACGAGACAATTTAACGCACGAAAACCTAAAGAAAACAATTTTATATAATACTTTTTATAACAGATTACGACCCGCATTTCCTTATTTGACGAGATTGTTACAATCAACAATTTCGCTACATGGATATACAATACCAAAGGGAGTGAGTGCTTTTTAATGAAACACACATTGTTAATCAAAATTTAGAACTATTGTAATAAGTACTTTCTGTTACCTTAGACTTTCGTTATAATGGCAAATCAAATAACATCACAGCGTGAGGAACATTTTGAAGATCCTGAAAAGTATCGTCCAGAAAGGTGGTTAAATCAGGATAAGGACGAGTATAATCGTTATCAGAAATATTCATGTCTACCCTTCGGACACGGTGTACGATCCTGTCTGGGAAAAGATATGGCTGAAACACAAATGATGTTGCTTACTGCAAAGGTATATAAATTTTGCACACGGCAAGAGATAAATAAAGAAACGATAAAACAACAACAATTTTAATTTTTCACAGCTGATCCGAGAATTCACGATCGAATACGATTACGCTGATATTCGAAGTCGATTTGTCATGATAAATGTGCCAAATAGACCATTACGTTTTCGATTCGTGGATAAAAATTAAAAGATTATTTTTCGGAATAAATTAAAACACAAAAACACGTATTTGAGAGTAAGATATATCACATAAATAAGTTTTTACCTTATTAAGATTATAAAGTATTATATATATAAATTTATTTGCTTGTATAAAAGTCTGTATAAACGCAGTAAAAAAGTCGGATATATTATAATTATATATATTTCATCTCTTTAACAATACTTTCGTATTAACCTTATTTGCAAAATAAACTTTAAGAGTTATAAATTATGAATACGATAGTTTACTTTCTTTTTCCCTATAACAGACAGTTCACAAAAATATAGCTTGTGTGTTTCTTCGTTTTTATTCTTCCATTATAATACGTATAAATGCCATGTATGAAAAAACAGTAGAGACATACTGAAAAGTTAGATTAGAACTTTAAATCTGTCTTACATGTAATAAGAAAATATCGAATAAACTACTTATAGATATGTGAATATTAATAGAATAGTTATTGGACAAATAGAATCTCACCGATGAGTAATAATTCATAGACAAACTTGGTAAAATGCCCGGAATTGATATATTAACCGGATGCTGGCTTCTTAATATAACTTGTATCAAAATCTTTTGCATGGTCACGTCTTTCTTGTACCATAACGAATCGTAGGCGGCGGATGCTATGTTGCTACTCTGAAAGCACAGTAATCAAAATATTGTCGATATGCTGTTAGGTACTTTGTTATATTTTTTTCTCTGAAGCAACTAACTTTGCTCATTACATTATCAGCTGGCCAGGCGTACATATAAAGTTCGACGAAGGCACAGAAAGCTATCATAAGAAATGAGCATTTCACTGAGAACGGTTGACGCTGTCATCATGTACAAAAATCAGAAAACAATAAAAACCGCAAAAAGAAAAAAGTAATCTCCGTCTCAAAATATTGTACTCACGCTCATGAAAGTGAGATATCCGAAAATTACAGCTCCGGTACTGAAAGTCACGCATAAAAGTGCTATGTAAGCAATTGCGCGATTCACTTCTTTTGCGTAGCTAAAAATATAATAAGTAAGAATTTATCGCTTGTTTTTCGCGTTTCGCGTTTTATTCCGTTCATTTATGTTGCGTACTTGAGCAATATGTAGTGATCGTGCGTGCATTTCATCAGCTCCTTTATATTCGTTATCGAACGAAATCGATTTGACAGAATTTCGAATCTGATGGTTACGAACCAAAGTAAGATAGCAGGTAAAGTATTAGCCGCGACTTGCGTCATGCTTTGATAAATAGCCAACAGATGATGTGCGTAGATTATAGTCCTTAGCGGTTGATGTTGCGTGTCAAACGGATATTCTGCGTCAAGAGGAAACGGTTGCGGCAGGAACACCGGTCCGAGTCCCGTACTAATAGCTGTTGCTGCTAGCAGATACAGAATAAAACCTTTAATTTAATCAAGAGCAAATTCAATATTATGTGCCATTGAATGAAGAAATCTAAAAAGCATTAAAGTTATAAAAAAAACAAATTAAGAAAGTCTTTAGTAATTTCGAAGGTATAAACGTTTAAAAAAAAACTAATTTTACTAATAACATCGGTTTGAAATTGTTGATGAGTCTGAGAGACTCATGTCAGTTCACGAAGGGTTAATGGTGTAAATGTAATGTAATCAAGAGGCACGGTAGTGCCTCGCGCCAAGTAAATACTACGCCAAACAATCGATATCGTACTATACATCATTTTGCACTTGTCAACATAGTGTTGGATAAGGTCTCTCTCATGGTCTTGCGCTTGCTGATAAAAATCTTCCATTTCCCAAACAATAAGCTATATTTATTAAAATATATATTTCATAATTTTGTGCATTTTGTTTTATCAAAAACTTTATTCTTGTTTCTAAACAACTTTTACCATGTAGATAAAAATCTTACCTGGAAACGTTCGTTCTCTATTCCGAAAAGTGATAACTGCAGTAGAATCTGCAAAATGGCGCTTAATTGACACCCCAATTTCATCACCAACAGCGCGTTATTTATGTTTTTGATAAGTGTCCATGTCGATGCAACGATGAATATTGCCGCGTTTGCTATGCAGAAACACCGAAAGACATTGCGTTGAAGTCTTTGAAACTTTGTTGCGTCTCGACGAAGTGGCCAGCAACAAGCGACTGCCAAGTATATCTTTAGAAAGGCGATTATTTTACCGAACGTTATCTTATTCTCCATTACACACAGAAATGCTCGGAAAACTCAAGCTAGCATAATATGTATAACTTTAATCGCCCTCGCAATACCGTCGAGGTAATAATTTCTATAGACTAGAAGTTGCAGTTGCGTGACGTTGCGAAGTGTAAATACAGTACCTACAATAGCGAAGTTATACCACCCTTGGTGGTGAGAGAAATATCAGTATTCGAGGGGGGTTTTAATGCGCGCATATGGTGCAATTAAAAGGCAGTAGCATTTACAAGTTGCTATCAGCTGTAAGTGTCTCACGAGTGACGAAATAATTGGATGCGTTTGAATAATTTAAGTAGATATCTCAGTCAGACATTGCCGGGATCTTTAGAAGAGTTCACAATTTACATGGTTTATCACAAATCCGTTTCTCGTTTAATAAATTAGACTTTGTTTTTTTCCTTATTCTATTTTTTCGACTACAAACTTTGTAATTGCTTTCTAATTGCTTCCTTACCACAGAAATGACCAAAAGCAGTTTAATTAATCATGCGTAAATGAAGATTGTTGCGTTACGAACGATTTCAGAAGTTGTACATGTAATTGTTTATCTAGACTTAATTTCAAGTAATTTTTAACCAAGACTCGACTATACAAACTTCGTAATTGCTTTCTAATTGTTTCCTTACCACAGAAATGAGCGAAAGCAGTTTAATTAATCATGCGTAAATGAAGATTGTTGTGTTACGAACGCTTTCAGAAGCTGCAACATGTACATGCAATTGTCTAGCTAGACTTAATTAGTACAGTGAAGTATAATTTGCAGCAAAATGGAGTTGCACCCTCGCACATAACTCGATTACAAGATATTGCCAGCTGTAGAAAGTGAAATATGAACAAGAAATCATGACTTCACGGCATAATACGTAGATACGCGTTCTCTGGCCTCAGTTTGTCATCACATGGCTGACAAAGTAAAAGAAATGTTCAGTTTAGTAATGACAAAATGTGTGTAATAAACGGAAAAATTATTTTTTTTATTCAGAGAAATATGCTTTCCTTGACGGTTAATACATAATTATTATACAGGATTTTCGTATATGTAAGTATAAGTAACCATATCAACGTTGAATCAATTGTCATCGTTTTTTTCAAGTAAGATTCGACAGGTAGCTAGGTAGGAGCAAGCTGTTGAGACATACTAAAATATTGTAAAATATTATGTAAAAATTACTTTTGATTTTTTTTTACTTTTAATTAATTAGTTATGTAAATTTTTTTGTATATGAAAAACGACAAAAGTATAAATATATTTTTTATAGAAATAAGATTCTTTGTGCGTAAATCATAATTTTATTAGTTGTAACTTACTATGTTTATAATTCTCTTTTAACTAAATAAATATTATTTGTATTATTATAATAACAATAATAATAAAAAACAGATAAAAATATTTGTGCATTGTAAAAAGAATATATTATTTTATAGATATGAAGTTTTATCAAATAAAATAATATATAAATAATTTTCAATATAAACAAGTAAACAAAATTATATTGTAATAAAATCATTAACTCACAGAGGCATAATAATTTAACGAAACAGTCGGTAACATGCAAGGCACTGATACGGCTATCGGCTTTATACCACGTAATAAAATGTGTAAAAAATTCTTCTGGAATTCAACTTTTTCATTATACCACATAGAGTCATATGCAGCGTATGCAATATTAGTGCTCTAAAATGTTATATTATTTTTTCCAAATGTACCTAATATTACTTTTACTGTCTACATTTATGATTTTAACTTACTGCTCTTAGCAGATGGTCGGCTGGCCAAGCGACCAAAAACACTTTTATAAGAGATGAAATAAAAAAAATAAAAAATGTTGATTTTACCGCTATTGGATATGGCTATCAAAAAGAGATAATTATAATGAACGATTTATAGATATCTTTTCTAGATAGATATCTTATAGATATAGTTGTGGCAAAGAACATATGTAAATATTTTCTAGAGTACGACGTGTATGCGAACTATTTTTATAGAATAGTGCAGTTTTGAACAAATAAAAAAAACAAAAAATAATATAAAGACGTAATAAAAATTTTATTCAATGCAAGAACAAAGAAACATTTTAAAGATTGCTATTAAATTGTTATAGGTACAGATTTTCAAATAAATTTAATTATTAAATATACTTACGCCAAGAAAAGTGACGCCACTGAAAATGACAATTATTGAACTGATAATTACCGATGTTAATATTATGTATCGAATAGAGATAGCAACTTCCCTTCCATACCTGTGCGTGTAAATGCAAAAATATTATATATTTATTTCTTATAATAATATATTTATTTATTTTTTATTTAACAAATTAGATAAAGGAGACAGACTGTACTTACATATACATGTTAATTGTTTTATTAAGAAAATCAGATATATATATGTATAGAAATAAATTGAACAAAAACCTTCTCTACATGCATTAAAACGTACTTACAACACAAGTTCTTGATGTTCTTCTATACATGCGCGCAGGTCACGAAATTTCGTAACCGCTCGAAATTTATCGGATAAGATGTCACATCTCGCTGCCACGAACCACAAGAGAAGCGCGATGAAAACGTTGGAACACACTTGCATGTAACTTTGATACAAGAGTAGCGTGTGATGCAGATACATGATAATCTTAAAGAACAGAGAGTCCACGGCAAATGGATAGCTTACGTCGATTGGAAATGGATGTGGCTCTACGACCGGCTTGATGATGAGCAGCGTAACGGTGACGGTAAATGCGCATATTGCGCACACATAAATCGATTTGCATCTCCGAATATATCGATGAAAAACGTTATTCTCCCTTGATTTCGCTCGTTCGCAATAATTCTCCAATTCGTAAGCCACGTACTGCAATCAAATTGCACAATGCAAGTGATGTAAATGATCTATTGTTTCTTGTTTTGCGGTTGTAGTTTAAACTGTGTTCAATACGATGTCAATTGGCTTCCTCTTACTTGAAGACGATCGTATTGCGCCGAGAAGATGATTATTTGCACCGGGATTGCGGTGGTGGTGCACAACTCGCAGCACAGTTTCATTACAAAGAGTAAATTCGAACGTTTGATATAAATCGTGTATATTATCGCGATCATCATGATTATTCCGTGCAGAATGGAAAAGCAACGAAACATTACGTGGCGTATCTTTTCGCATTTTGTAGCAATTGGCGGTAACGGCCAGCAACAAGCGAATACCAAATCAGTTTTCAGAAACGCGAGAATTTTCTGCATCGACAGAGTGTTCTCCATAATTACCACGAACTGTTGTTCCGTTCTATCTATGCGCGTGTTGTATACACAAACTGACTGCGTCAAAAGAAAATACTTCGTCGATTGTACTAAGGGAATACATATTTAATTGTCATACGCGCGGTCTCTCTGCGCACTTCCTGCTTTCGTTAGGTTTGCTTCATATAAGGAGTTGTACGCGCGTAAGTTTACAAATTATTCAACCAGCGAACGTAATAAAGTTGAGGTGTACAATTATCTAGCATACAATTATCTTTCTATTATTCTTCGCAGGAAGAGAAACGAGCGTAAGTTTTGCTATCATAGAGTTAGTATAACGAAGGAAAATAACGCGCAAAGATATAGTTAAAGATGTATTACAAATGTCGGTGTACAACCATCACCGTCGTTCTTTCATATTTTCGAAACACGAATCACATCATCATTTCGTATTATATCTCAATTTTTGGAAAAAATTATTTGAAATTGTTTGTCGTATCGTTAGTCGTATTGTGTAATGTGTGCAGGTACATATAAAATCACTTATCATGAAAAAGAAATATAGATGCAAATATCTGTAGATACGTAAATATAAAAAATATATAGATATATACAGTTTTTTTATAACATACATTAAGTTATACATCCGTTTTCTACATTTTAGAGAGACTTTACCTCAATAAACAATATCTTTTGCAATTATTGCATAAACGTTTGTATTAAAACTATATGGAACGCCGCCTCGAACTAATCATCACTAGAAAGCACTGCTCGAAACGATGTCAAATAAGAAAATGCCGTCGACACGTACTGCAAAAATATATTGAAAAAGAAACTTTAAATATCCTATAATTATATTAAAACCTCTCTGATAATATTTTTTGATAACAAGAGCTACTGATGTAATAAAACCGAAAAAAATAAAAACCTGAGAAATATATGTATCGATAGTAATAAAGTAATAACTGTTTGAAGTATGATACAAATATTGGCGATATATTTCAGACAATCTCGTTGTAATAGTGATTTCAGAAATGGTAAAAGTTGTAACATATATGTTTTACAATGAGATGCTATGTTGCTAAGACTAATGTGACTAACGTGACAACGTTGTCTTACAGATGCATAATGCTGCAAGGATAAAGCCGCGACTAAACCGGGAACAGATACGAGAACAGGTCGTTGAGTTCGAAGCAAAGTGTACAGCAGAAGTTTCTGTGTACCGATTTCATTTTTGTACCACACCGAGTTATATGCAGCATCCCCAATAGAAGAACTCTGCGACAATGTATCTTTGAATATTTCATGTTTACTGCGACACAAGTGTGCTTTTCTTTTACTTGTCGACACTGACCATTCTCATCAAATGATCGGCTGGCCAGGCGCACAAAAAGACTTTTGCCAAAGATGAAGAACATACTACCGAATATTGCATTTTTACGATCGTCGGAAATCGCTATATTAAAAATTAATAAAGTAAATAACTGATATGCGATGTAGTCTGGTAAGTAAATTAAAAAAAAACATATTCAGTTTTGTTTATATATTGAAGACTAACTTTTTATAACTTTTAGGTTCTTGTAGATAAATAAATGTGTATTATATAAAAAAATATCACGTTAATTTTTTACATACGCCGAGGAAGGTAAGACCGCTGAATACCACAGTCATAGTGCTGACACTTAACGATGATAACGTTAGATACGAAAGAGAAGAAGTCACTTGTTTCGCAAACCTGTAACATAGTGTCTGATAATAGCCGTATCATCGTGAGCAATAAGAATGATTTTATTTAGTCGAAAAATTCTTTATCACTTTGCGAAATTCGCAATAATTAACACACATAATGTATACACACATTTTTTGAGAATCTGATTTACAACTCACATCAAAACCTCTTGATGTTCTTGCAGACATGCCTTCCAATCGGAATAATTCGTAGCTATGCGGAATTTGTTGGCTAAAATCTCGAACCTCGCCGTCGAGAACCAGAACAGAAGAGCAAGAAAAACAGTAGCGCATACTTGAACGTAGGCTTGATATAGAGCAAATGACTGGTGCAAATATATAATGCCTTTCATTGGCTGATAATCGATAGAAAATGGATAATCTAACTCTAATACCGGATGATCCATTATTAGTGGTAGCACAATCATATTGGCTACAGTTACAGTCATCATCAGCAGCGTCCCGCTGTACATCATTATATTCTTATTTATATATTGCTGTAAGACGTCCTTCTCCGCCGGACTCGCCTGTTTGCTGTAATGTTCTATTTTCCAAATTATATCCTGCAATTTTAGTAACACGATTCGCTATATGTTTATTTAATCGCTTATTTTCTAAGCAACCTTATGTATTTTCTGAATCATGTCTGTGGTTAACTTTCGCAATCAGTACAAAAATAAATTGTTTCTTACTTGCAACTGATCGTGTTGCTGCATAAACATGTAAATCTGCACTGGAACTTCACATAGAACGATTAACACGCATCCTAATTGCATTAACACCAACGTGTTCTCATACTCAGAGACGATCTTGTACGCTAGCGCACAGATCATCAGTATCGAGTGCAAGGCGTTAAACAAACGAAACAATCTGTCAGAAATGATTTTCACTTTTGTCGCAGTAGGTGGTAAGGGCCAACAACAAGCGAAAGCCAGATGTATTCTCAGAAATGCGATAACACTTTCTAATGTCACAGAGCGTACCATAATATCTACTTGCAATAAGCTCCCCCGTGTACATCCCCCGTTACAACCGCACGCTTGTGTGCTTCGAGGGCAACTGCCTGATATGATTGCTTTTATAGACACGTTAGAAAGAAATATTAGCCTTGAGAAATGTAAAGAGAAATACAGTTATTTAGTAGATTTTTTTCTGGAATATCATTTTCTGACATAATATTGAGACTGTGAAATACGTTGCACGCAACGTTACTGTGTGAATAAATATTGCACACCGTCGATATTCTCTTTTCGTGTCGAAAGCACTTAGCTTAAATAAGTAATGAAATTTCATACGCAGAAAACGCAAAATAATAACTCGTATATAACATTTCTTTCGTTGCTTCGCAACACTTTTTCAAATCTTTCAAGTGACTGTAAGTACTTGTGTACGGAATAGAGACGTGCATAACATGTAATTTTTCACACAAAGCAAGCTCGATATTTGCTGCCGCTATTATTGTGCCTTAAACACATCTTGAAAGTTTTTATCGGGAATTTTTACTTCTTATTTTTAAGACTTAATATATTAAGGATTGTGTTTGATAACAATTAACGTTTCTCAATAAAACAATTATCTTTAGCATGCATAGGACGCAGAATATGCATTAATATTTTTTGTTCTGTTATTGATAAACAAAAAAAATTAAAAGTTTAAATATTTACTTTATTATTATTAATTTCTACTGTTACATATGTTTTTTTTTTTAACAACTTAATTGAACATTTTACATGTGCATGTTATTTTAGAAGTTTCTTTGTTGAAAAAAATGTATACATATACAATCGATCTACTTTCCAGTCAATCATTTAGTCATTTTCTACAACGAATACTGCTCGGAAGGTCGACAAGAAAGAAAATGCCGTTGACAAATACTGCCAAGTGGAAATACATAGTTTTGATCATATATATCACTAATGTTTAATAACAATTTGAAACAACTATCAGATCCATACAGGTACATATCTCCAAATTTAATTATTAACTTTGCATATTTGTACATAAAGAACAGTCAAAGTTGATAAAAAAAAAGATATAAAATAAAAAATATAAAATACAATATAAAAATTATTGATAAAATTATCAAACATGTTTAAGCTCTATACACGTATTTACAGTTTGAATAATAAATTGTGCAACTCAATTCTGCATAAACGGCAAAGCCACATATCACAACTTACAGAGGCATAGTAATTAAGCGAGAGAGTTGGCAGCATACATGGAACAGTAACAGTTACAGGCTGTTGACTTCGCAACACAATATTTAACAAATCCTTTTGCAAAGCTAATTCTTTATTGTACCATATAGAATGGTACGCAGCCTGACTAATATCATAGCTCTGATAGAAATGTTACGGTCGATGCAATAATCATGTTAGAAATATTAGAGCGACAACGTATTTAGCAACAATTAATTATTTTTATATAAGTATTAGTTCTCACCATTCTCAATAAATAATCAGCTGGCCACGCGCAGATGAAGACTTCTATGAGCGAAGACCCAGCCACAGTAAAAAATTGAGCCTTTATAGTCAACGGTGATTTCTGATATAACAAAAATACATTGCAAACTAATGATTTGTTAATATCGATAAAAAAAAAAAAAAAAAATTACACGCTTATAAAGTATAGCTTACGCTTAAAAAGGTAAGACCGCTAAATACTACTGCTGAGGTGCTGAATCCTATTGATGATAATGCTATATATCTAACAGCTTTAGTAACATCTTTTGCATATCTGCACAATTAATTATTAATGTTTTCTAGTGTGTTTTAATGTTATTATTTTTAGTATTACAACTAAAAACAATATAACTTTATAGAATAAAAGACAAAATAACAATATTATTTTAGACACCTGTAGCAAAATTTTGTGACAGATGTTTAGATGTTAACCCATTTGCATCCGCAAGCGGATTATTCCGCGCACGATGACTGTCACGTATCACCAAACGTGAAACAATCCGCGAGCGTTTTGTGAATAGTATGTAAAAAAATTTGCTGTTAGTGCAGGTAATATTGACTGACTGTCAGTTGAACATCTCTGATTTATGAAGTTGATCGCGTATTTAAAAATAATGCAAATGGTTTAATTATTATCATCGACAGTATTTTTTCTTTTAAAAATAAAAACATCTTACCGTAACAGCTGTTGATGCAACTTTATACAGATTATGAGTTCCGAAAAAGTAGTAACTTGCCGGAACTTGCGCGACAAAATCTCAAATCTTGCCGCCACGAACCAAAGCAAAAGAGCTATGAAAATATTAGCACATACATTCACAGTGCTCTGATATACGGCCATCATATGATGCAGATAGATAATAGTATTTAGCGGCTGATAGTTCACATGAAATGGATAACGCACTACGATGGGAAAGGGCTGAGGTAGCATTAGTGGTCCTAAGATTATAGCAACTGCGGTTACAGTAACCCAACATATTGTAATTCCGTAAAACAATTTGCATTTGTCGACATAACGCTGAAATGTATTTCTTTCTTCTGTTTTTGCTTGTTGTATGTAGTTTTCCATTTTGCACGTTATGTCCTAAAGATGTATGGCTTTATTCAAATTTTTTTAAATTAATCAAATTTTTCAAAAATTGAATTGAAATCAGAAAGTCTTTTCGTATTAAAATTTGTAATAAAATACGAAAAGACTTTCTGACTAATCTAATATTACATAACTTTTGCACAAAAAGGCCAAAAGACAAGATGTCTAAAAGACAATAAGACGTTTTAAAGTCAGTTTTTTAGTCGTCTTTTAGAGACATGTGCTGTCTGAGTGTGGCAATATAAGTACGTGAAAATATAAATGATAACGTCACGATAAATCGAACAAACCGAAGAGAAACAAATTACATATCTTACTTGAAAATTATCACTCTGCAATGTGAATAACGTAATCTGTACTGGGATTTGTAGAAACGCGCTTAGCTCGCAACCAACTTTCATAATAAGAATCATATCACGTTCACGGCTTAACGTGTACATTAACGCTATCGATAGCAGTAAACCATTTACAAAACAGAAGATTCGAAATATGTTGTTAACAATTTTTTGCCATCTTGTAGCGTTTACCGAAAGAGGCCAACAAAACGCAACTCGTAGATCTATTTTTAAAAAAGAAATAATCTTTTCCATTGTCAATATCTCGTCCATAATAATTTTACTCTTTTATAGTTTGAAGAAAAATATTGTGCTTTTTCACTGCTTTGCACAAGCAATGACAGATCAGCGAGACATTTATTCCATTATGACGTTCTCTTCCATCACACGAGCAAAACTGCGCGACAATTCGACATTTACATTATATTTGACGTTTCTGACATGTTACATAATATATTACGTACATGCTTAATAGTATATATATGTATATATATTTATATATTATTGACACGTAAAGCGCTAAAGCAACATAATTCAGAAGATAAAAGCGAAAAATAAGGTACTTTTATAGAATCTATAGAACTTTATAAGTGCGTTCTATAGATACGTAACACGCAATACTGACGATACAAAAGATTTTTCCATTTGCCATTACTACTATTCACATTTTTCTATTTTTTTAACAATATTTTTTCACGGAGAATTTATAAAAAAAAAAAAAAAAAACCAATCGCGAATAATGACTGAGAAAAACATTTGCGTGTTGAGATACTAAAGTTAGTTCTTACCAGTGTTGCGTTCATCTATAATTTATAGCTAAAACGCAGAGGGATGGTATACACGGAAAAAGTATCGCGTGCATTATCGTTACAAAGCGAGTGTTGGGTTATTAACTTTACGCAAAGTGAGTGCACTTTAATAACTTGACGGTAAAAAGCATTTATTTGTTAGAAGCAATCTTTGTTACAACACATATATATATCGATGTTACCGCGAAGACTTTCGTATGCGCACTGAGAGAAGAAGAAGTGACGCGTACGCATACCGCTCGCAGCAAACCT